>CM035427.1:140760344-140847844 GCA_020310875.1 Ceratopteris richardii | reverse complement strand
TGGTTTTATTAATACTTTTCTAAATTCAACTCTGGAAGAGTGAGATTCACATGTTAATCCCTTAAGCCTACAGATCGTCAAGTTATAAAAGTATTAGCCTTACTTTTTGGAAGACAAAAAATAAAAAACAGAAAAATATGTGCTAACCTGATTGACTTCCGCCGCCATCTTAGCACAACACTTGACATTTTGTGCTTATGAACAGAATATACTTCCAGAAATAGAGATAAGAAGCGGCTGGGTTTTCAAATGCACAAGTAAAGTTCACAACACTGAATCTAGCAACTCAGAACTTCACGTAAGTCTATATTCCTCACAGTACTTTCTCTTGTAGTCTTCAGCACAAATCAACCAATATCACAAATTCATGCGTGCCCATGAACAACTAGCTAATCTTTGAGGAAATTCTATGAGCATATAGTACCTTCCTAGAATTTTGGAACAACTTCTGAGAGAAATTAGCTCAATCATTTCAAGCACTAACTAGCAATGCACATCATTACCTGAAATCTGACACGTCATTCAATAAGTGTTTAAACTATGGCTAGCTTTCATCTTCTCATGTGTTGAACCAATCATTAAATAGAAAATAGAAGGTATAGAGAAAAACCAAAGATCCACCCGATATAATTTCTACTTTTACCATCCCCCCCCCCAAACAAAAAAAAAGGAGGGTTGATAGCCTCGAAGTTTTCAACCTCAGTCCTTTGCTCTATTTTTAACCTTCGATCATAACAAAAATAAGTTTGTTTAGTTACAAGAACAAAATTAGTAAACAACCTTAAGAACCAAAATGTACCTCGATTTTCCTCTCCAATGGACATCTAAAAGAGCACTAGTTTGCTATTCATGTTGCGATTATTGCCTGAAAAGCTAGATAATAAACTCATGTCAGGATTTCTCTGTTGTAACAAAATTGCTTACCTTTTGGTTATGTACAAGGAATGCATACGCCACTCTGTTACGCCGCCTTCAACTAAAGGCTTGACCTTTCATCCATTTAATATCATATCATTGCATCAGAAATAACAAAGAAGGCAAGAGAGAGAAACGTCGACTTGCACATTATCCTTGACCAAAAATCATCGTGGGAGAGTCCCTAAGTGACCTCAATGAAGAGATGGAGATTTGGACTACTATATAGCATTTTACATATAAGAATTGGTGGTTCATAGATGGTGAAGAAGGATGCATGCTACGCACCAAGTCAACTTATCAAAATCATTATCTCCCTATTTTCATTGTTGTATATGCAATAAAATATCTTATTTTATATACTTAAAACAATTTTGTATTTATAATGATTTTTGTTAGATTATGGCATAAAACTAATCTCACGTGTGTCATGAAGTGTTGTCATCTATAAATTATTTTGCAAAGTGGTGGTATGAACATGAGTTGTTTTATTATCAAAATACTGTTTGAGATTCTAAAAGCTATAAATATTTCTTTGACAAGCTTAGGAGTCAAATTTATATGTCATTCCTTCACCTTAAAGAATACTACTATTTTTCTATGCTAAGAAAAGGTCATTTGATATGCAAATATTGCATATGTTACATGATTAAAGTCAATATGCTCGTTTGCTCTATATAAAGTACTTTATAATGTTTATAAAAGCATTTTGATTGATATTATATACCTTATAACATTGAGAAAAGCTATTTTCTAAAGGATGAAATATTATTCTAGATAGAGTGGAATATGGCTATTTAATGAAATATTTAGATGGTTAGTGGTATGTGAGATAGGCACACAAAATATTGGTTCAAAGACATGTAGCATATTTGTGTGATGCTATATGATGGTTTTTGAACTAAAACACCAATCATTTTAATGTTTTTATGCATCAATATCATGTAAAAGGCTCCTATAGTCTATAATTATATAATGAGCACCCTATACTATAGTAAATTTCTCATTATAAACATGATTTTTCTAATTCCCAATACTTGTATTAGATGATTAAATGACTTTAGATTAACATTATAAGAATTATTCCAATGCAAGGAAAAAAAATCTATGGAGATATCTCTTTCTTCTCATGTATAAGTCTACAAATAAACAATTTTTTTAAAACATATTCAATTATTTCTACATTTTGAGTTATCAAAAAGGTTATTTCTATAGAACTATATCTATATGTATATATATATATATATATATATATAAGCAAGCTCAGCAATAGCCTACTCTATCGAGCAATAGGCATCTGTATCAAAGGATATAGTCAATACTAAGCTTTGCTAAATGGTTACCTTTTTAACCATCTTGATAAATTGTTTCTTACTCATAGAGCACATTTTGGAGTAGAGGTCTTAAGAGTTTCAACCCTTTAATCTTCCTCTTCTCTAGATATGCTTAATGAGTTACAATTCTTCACTCTTGAAGCAATTTTCTCAAAGCTCCAAATGGATCCTACCTCTTGTCAATGAAGGAAGAAGCTTATCGGAGAAGAAATGAATGCTTAAAAGGGTAAAATAGTTCAACCATTTTTTCCCTAGTATGTCATTTTACGACATTCTCTTACCCCTTTTAGTGTGATCATTGTCCTCAATGATCAAATGTTGAAGTTGCTATGAACTTCTTAACATCGTTCACAATGAAATATTACCCCATGTGTGTAGGGTCTCATATAGGCTTCTCATTTCTCTTTTGGATGTCTTTCAATCCAATTTCTTAGTACCACTATCTTATGGTTAACATTTCACAAACTAAGTCCTTGGCCTTCCTAATCAGGTATGCCATGGGTATTATGGAACTTCAAGGTCCATAAGTAGGACTTGAAGCTTAAGCTTTTTTCTATTTGTAATAAGTTTTGTTGGCTTTTGGATTAAGCCAAGGAGAGAGCACCTATCCTCCCCGCCATCTCCACCCATATATATACCTCTAGCCCAAGGGGGTGCATGTCCTTGAGATTTGCCAAGTGTCCAGGCAAGAGTCCCTCATGTGGACACTTTTCCAAGGCTGATTACATGCCTTCTAATTTCCCAAGGTCTATCACATGCCGTCTAAATCAAAAGAGGATTCTTCTCTCACGTACACACAAGGTTGCTCCTAGAGAAGCTTCTCCCAAGACTAAGGTTTCCACACCTTAGGATAAATCAAGCCTAAGGTTCCAACCATCTAATTGGGAGCTCATATGAATAAATACCCCAAGGGTTAAAAACAAGGGTTCAGCCCAAAGGTTCAAGGCATGTTCCAAGGGTAATTTAAGGGCTAGACCAAAGCAAACATACATCATTTTCTAAGTTTTAGAATCCATATGTTTATTCTTCTAAACCCATGAATTATACAACATTGTTCCCCCCTTTAACATTTTCGTCCTCGAAAATGCGTGTAGGTATAATATGTGAAGTATTCCCCCGTGCACCATGATCTATACTCTGAACATCGTCATCTCTCTCTTTGGATTCATTTCCAGTAATCAGATGAGGGCTAATCCCTACCTTAATTTGAAGGAAAATGAATCAAGATCCCTTACCAAATCACTTTCGCTTAGTCCACCCGAATGTACATGCATGCCTTGTACCTATGGACTAGTGAAATGGGTGGACTTCTTTGGTGGTCTTTTCTTTTGGCACATTCAAAAACCTTGAGTTCCATAAAATAATACATTTTAGTACACTTTGTACTTCCCTAGAAATTTATAATTTTAAGAGTCTATGATGGAGATCGCATCTCTATCTTGAATAGGTGAGAAACTAGATTCATCTTCCACTTTCAATAGAAAAGAGAGGAATCTTCAGATGTTATGAACTTAACTTATTCTTTTATAGTCCTTTTCAAATACAAATATACTTTATTTGTATTTGATAGGACTTAGCTAAAGATATGAATTTAGCAAAGTGGGTCTAGTGAGTTCTTGCTGAAACATGCTCAATGAGGAGAAATATTATCTTCTCATTCCTTAGGAACTTAGGTGGACTTATTTCGATCATTCATGTTTTCTATAAACATAAGTTTCAAGTATTTTGAATGACAATACACCCAAATTTGAAAGTTCATGTCTGCTAGTGGATCTCTATCTTGATCATTCTTGATTTTCCCTAGATTAATCCTTAGAGTAGAGTTTAATCCTTTTGGAAGATCTTTGAGATTCAAGATTAGATCCAAATATGACTTTAGAAATTGGAGTTATTTTGTGGTCTTTTTCTTTTGGCACATTCAAAAACCTTGAGCTCCATAAAATAATACATTTCAATACACTTTGTACTTCCCTAGAAATTTATAATTTTAAGGGTCTATGATGGAGATCATATCTCTATCTTGAAAAGGCGAGAAACTAGATTCATCTTCCACTTTCAATACAAAGGAGAGGAACCTTCAAATGTTCTGAACTTAACTTATTCTTTTATAGTCCTTTTCAAATACAAATATACTTTATTTGTATTTGATAGGACTTAGCTAAAGATATGAATTTAGCAAAGTGGGTCTAGTGAGTCCTTGTCGAAACATGCTCAATGAGGAGAAATATTATCTTCTAATTCCTTAGCAACTTAGGTGGACTTATTTCGATCCTTCACGTTTTCTTTAAACATAAGTTTCAAGTATTTCGAATGACAATACACCCAAATTTGAAAGTTCATGTTTGCTAGTGGATCTCTATCTTGATCATTCTTGATTTTCCCTAGATTAATCCTTAGAGTAGAGTTTAATCCTTTTGGAAGATCTTTAACATTCAAGACTTAGATCCAAAGATGAATTTAGAAATTGGAGTTATTTCATAGACCATTCCCCTAGGTATCTTCCCCGATCTTTGTTTGTCTTAGCTTAGCCGGTTTTTCCAACAAGAATCAGTACTATCTTGAACCGACTCTGGTTCATACCCCAGATAGTTATGTATACTAACCTTGAAGGCCACCAAAGCTTTGCAAAGAGGAACAAATCTTTATAAACCAATTCCTTCAAATCCTCAAAATTGAGGAACAATACTTTATCAAGCCATCAATATACCCTCTAGATTTTCTACTGGATGGAGTTTAGATGATTCAAGTTTTGTAGCTTTAGTTCTAAGGTCTTGCAAGAAAGATACATGTTTCTAGGCATCATATCTCAGATCTTGCTAGGAACATTCTTGAATCACTTGTTCTCACCAAAGATTTATAAGAAGATCTTTTACAGATCATTCTTTCATTCAAGGTTACTATACTTGAATAGGCTTTACTTTTGGAGTTTATCTTGGTAAACTCTCAAAATTTTTTACCCTCTTACTTATCCAAATTTATTGTACCATATAAAATTTGGTTATGCATTCTATTAAGAAAAATGCATCTGCTTAAGAGGATAAAGGATAGCCTTTTCTAGGGTAAATGTCAAGCTCATTCTATTTACCCTTTTGTTCATACAACTAGGTGTATAATATTGGTTCAAGGAGGTACATTTCTACATCTCATAATGAACCTAAGACCTTAATCTAAATGGTCTTATCTTTAAGGCTTATCCTAATGTTTCCTATCGGATCTTGAGCCTATTTTCTCTCAGGTCATTAGAGAAAATTCTCAATGGGAGTTAGTTCTTACTGTCCCATACCATTGAGTTCTTTCTCTGATCTGTAGAACCACATGCTTAATGTTTCCATATTTTTTTTGTCCTTTTCATGCTCTCTGATTATTTTGCCATGATCATGAATTCCATCTTGGGATTCCTTGGCATCATAATCATGAGAGCAAAGACTAAGGTTTCTCAGTCTAATGCCAATTAATTCGAAGGTCTCTTTAGGTTGACCTTTCAACTTTCCTTGGTGTCAAACTATAAAAGGGTTTGATGTTTTTAACCATGTAGGCCACTTGGATTATTTAACCATAAAGGGTTTGATATATTTGACCATGTTAGATCACTTGGCTTACTCGAAAATCCTCTTGAGATAAGATCAAGCCTTTTCTCCTTTACATCCCTTTTACAATGATGTTTACCCATGGGATTTTCTTGGGATCTTCAGCTCATACATTCATGAGTTGATATTCTTGCTTAAGTCTTCAACATCCTCTTGATGTTCTTCAAACCATTATCTACTCTCCATTTAGGGATCAGCATTTATATGTCACCCTTTGACTTAAGCAAGTTGCCATGCTTATCGATCCAAACTTTGGATCGATCTTTATCCATTCTCAAATACCCTACTCTGAATATGCTTCAAGTCTTTGGCGAGCTTACCTTAGTTTACTTGCTTGATTGGAATTCTTTAATGAATTCCCTTGTTGCATATCTGGTTCTTATTTTGTTTGAGATTTAACTCAAACACACTTAGGTACTTGGACATCCAATGTACTCCCTACTTTTCGTGGAAGAGTTAAGGAATATCTTTTGCATAGAAGTATCATATTGATGATACCTTTCTTCCCCTCTTTAAGGAATTTTTGTCCTTGAAAATTGCAAGAAATTCATGATCATTTAATTTCCTATCCAAATGGGAGGTTCATTTATGTTCATTCCTTGATTGAAGAAGCTCTCAAATATCCTTGAGCTTAAGCTTCCATTATCCTTAAGTTCAATGTCCCATACCACTGAACCCACTTAAGTGATATTGTAAACCTAGACGTCCCATACCATCCGATTTACAATCTCACCTTAGTGTAGACAACTTTAGCTCTTACGCAGAGATTAGACTCCATTAGTATTATCAAATATAATCAAAATCTTTGTAAGTTACATTCTTACAAAGTCTAAATTTGTTCTTGAAAATACTTTGAAAATTGAGCTTTCATTGAACTATTTCCTTGATCAGATGCACTCAAAGTGATCTTTGTTTATGTCATTTGAGAATAGAGCTAGGATTCTCATACTAGATATTATCTATTGACATAAGTAGGCATCTCTATCAAAGGATATAGTCAATACTAAGCTTTGCTAAATGGTTACCTTTTTAACCATCTTGATAAATTGTTTCTTACTCATAGAGCACATTTTGCAGTAGAGGTCTTAAGAGTCTCAAACCTTTAATCTTCCTCTTCTCTAGATATGGTTAAGGAGTTACAATTCTTTACTCTTGAAGCAATTTTCTCAAAGCTCCAAATGGATCTACCTCTTGTCAATAGAGGAAGAAGGTTATTGGAGAAGAAATGAATGCTTAAAAGAGTAAAATGGTTCAACCATTTTTTCCATTATGTGTCATTTTACGACATCCTCTTTCCCCTTTTAGTGTGATCATTGTCCTCAATGATCAGATGTTGAAGTTGCTATGAACTTCTTAACATCGTTCATAATGAAATATTACCCCATGTGTGTAGGGTCTCATATAGGCTTCTCATTTCTCTTTTGGATGTCTTTCAATCCAATTTCTTATTACCACTATCTTATGGTTAACATTTTGTAGTTTGTAACCTAAGTCCTTGGCCTTCCTAATCAGGTATGCCATGGGTATTATGGAACTTCAAGGTCCATATGTAGGACGCGAAGCTTAAGGTTTTTTCTATTTGTAATAAATTTTGTTGGCTTTTGGATTAAGCCAAGGAGAGAGCACCTATCCACCCCTCCAACTCCACCCATATATATACCTCTAGCCCAAGGGGGTGCATGTCCTTGAGATTTGCCAAGTGTCCAGCCAAGAGTCCCTCATGTGGACACTTTCCTAAGGGTGATCACATGCCTCCTCATTTCCCAAGGTCTATCACATGTATTCTAAATAAAATGAGGATTCTTCTCTCACGCACACACAAGGTTGCTCCCAGAGAAGCTTCTCCCAAGACTAAGGTTTCCACACCTTAGGATAAATCAAGCCTAAGGTTCCAACCATTTAATTGGGAGCTCATATGAATAAATACCCCAAGGGTTAAAACCAAGGGTTCAACGCAAAGGTTCAAGGCATGTTCCAAGGGTGATTCAAGGGCTAGACCAAAGCAAACATACATCATTTTCTAACTTTTAGAATCCATATATTTAAATTTATAAACCCATTAATTATACAACATTCTTCCCGCCTTCAACATTTTCGTCCTCGAAAATGCGTGCAGGTATAATATGTGAAGTATTCCCCCGTGCACCATGATCGATACTCTAAACATGGTCATCTCTCTCTTTAGATTCATTTCTAGTAATCAGATGAGGGCTAATCCCTACCTTAATCTGAAAGAAAATGAATCAAGATCTTAGTTATCCAATTATGCATTCTATTAAGAAAAATGCATCTTCTTAAGAGGATAAAGGATATCTTTTTCTAGGGTAAATTTCATGTTCATTCTATTTACCCTTTTGTTCATATAACTAGGTGTATAAAATTGGTTCAAGGAGGTACATTTCTACATCTCATGATGAACCCTAAGACCTTAATCTAAATGATCTTATCTTTAAGGCTTATCTTGATGTTTCCTATCGGATATTAAGCCTATTTTCTCTCAAGTCATTAGAGAAAATTCTCAATGGGAGTTAGTTCTCACTGTCCCATACTAGTGAGTTCTTTCTCCAATCCGTAGAACCACATCCTTAATGTTTCCATATTTTTCTTGTCCTTTTCATGCTCTCTGATTATTTACCATGATCATCAATTCCATCTTGGGATTCCTTGGCATCATAATCATGAGAGAAAAGAATAAGATTCCTTGGCATCATAATCACGAGACAAAAGACTAAGGTGGACTTTTTTCGATCATTCAGGTTTTCTTTAAACATAAGTTTGATTTGTTCTATTTGTTAATAATTTTACGAGATACTCATGGATCTATGGTCTTAAGTGTTGGAAAACAATGTGCAATTAGTCCATTTTCTCCAAAGACTACAGCATGAGTATCTATAGTACTCTCCACTCCTATTGAAACCTGATAGCGGGCAGTGTCACAGAATGTATAAGTTTCAAACTCACCGCTTATGTAACTAATTGACGTGGGCGCTTCGGTCAACACACTTATCTCCCAGCCTTATGGCGCGAGTTCAACACCCGCATATAGCAGCGTTCGTGAAATAGTTTTTCTCTGAAAAACAGATGGACAGTGAATCGAAGATAGGCGGATTTTTTTCGTAATTGATTTAGCAATCATATTGTAGCAATCGCAATGGATTTTTGCTTTTTCGATTAAATCAACGAGAGCTTTTGGAGATCGCTATATGAAGTGCTTTTGGATATAGCTTTATTTCAAGCAAGCTCTACTATATAAGAAGACATTGGCCTCATTATCTTTCATCCTTCACCTAGTATTCAACACAAGCTTGGAGCTTGGACCTCAATAGAGGTGGTGTTTCTTCTAGCACATGGGGCAGCCATGGTGCTAACTTGAAGCATGTTGAGGAGCAGCTATGGAGTTCTTCTTAATGATTCTTCTTGGAGAAGATGAAGGGTGTGCTCACACTCTAGCTCATGGAGAGGAGGTTATCTCTTGTTCATGGCAACAAGACTTGATCATTAGCAGCTTAATGGTGAGGATCGGCCATCTACATGGTGTATTTGAAGATTGTCTTCTACAGGAAGATATTAGGTTGAAGATTGTCTTCTACAAGAAGATGTCGGGCTACTTCAAAGACATTGGATGGGGCCATCTACATGGTGTACTTGAAGATTATCTTCTACAAGAAGATATCAGGTTGAAGATTGTCTTCTACAAGAAGATATCGGGCTACTTCAAAGACATTGGATGGTGGTTAACATAAGATTTACATCTTATGTTAAGTATTCAGGTACATATTCTCTTTATGCACAGAGGTACTACTTGAAGTTTATGAAGGCCGTGGCATTCATATAAGGAGGAGTCCTATTCGGCATAGGTACAAGAGAAATAGTACGTATATGCTTTATGCATATTTTGATGAGGTGTTTGAGAAGGTGTGTTCACATGAGTTTGAGGATTTCCTGCAGCAAACTTGTTAGCATTCTATGCTACTTTATAAGTATGTGATCTTTTCACACACATATCTAACTTAGGGTCTTCCATAGCCTAAGTTCAGATGAGGGTTTGTTGACTATCAATTTCACACTGATCCTTCCTCTTTCAGTCACTCATATTCACTCTTCTATAACCTATAAGGTCACACATCTCATGTATATTCAGATTACTACCCATACATCTGAATATGTTTGTTACATTGTACATTCACTCTTCCATCTATTTCTCATCACATATAGTGGTTGAGAGTTTTGCTCCCACATTGTACATTGAACATTGGTATATATGATACTATTGAGTAAGCGATGGCTTACGTAACACCTTACACATGTCATCTATTCTTTCTCTATCTTTATCTCATCATTTGTATGATTAAGTTGTGATATGTTCATGTTTTGTCAATATGGAAGATTGCTGGAATTAATGTTGTACATAACTCGACCTATGGAACCATGGACCTGTGACATGAGCCAAGGGCCTACCTCACTTCCAACATTAAGTTCAAGTCAGAAGTCTTTCCTATGTTCAAGAAGTTTGTAGCTATGATTGAAAATGAAAGTCAGAAAACTATGTAGATTCTCAGAAGTGATAGAGGTGGAGAATACTTGTCAAAAGAGTTCCAGACATTTCTTGATGAGAAAGGTATTACTCGACACCTTACTATTGCTTATACTCCTCAGCAGAATGGTGTTGCAGAAAGAAAGAATAGAGTACTTGTTGAGATGATGCGAAGCATGATGGCATCCAAGAAGCTTTCACCAAAATTCTGGTTTGATGCAGTACATATAGCTAATCACATTTTGAACAAGTCATCTACAAAAGCTTTAAAGGTAATCACACCTTATCAAGATTATTATGGTAGAAAACCTAATGTGAGTTACTTCAGAGTGTTTAGATCACCTTCTTATGTACATGTTGAGAAAAGGGACCGAGGCAAACTAGATGTAAAGGCAAAGAAAGTTGTCTTTAATATTGGATATCTTGTTGAGAGTAAAGGATACAGGTTTTATGTTCCTGAGACAGGTGAAGTTATTCTCTCACGTAATGCTTATATTGCTGAAAATAAGGTTTATAATAAAGAAGCAGAAATTCAAGGTTATTATACTTGAATAGGCTTTACTTTTGGAGTTTATCTTGGTAAACTCTCAAAAATCTTTACCCTCTTACTTATCCAAATTTATTGTACCATATAAAATTTAGTTATGCATTCTATTAAGAAAAATGCATCTGCTTAAGAGGATGAAGGATAGCTTTTTCTAGGGTAAATGTCATGTTCATTCTATTTACCCTTTTGTTCATACAACTAGGTGTATAAAATTGGTTCAAGGAGGTACATTTCTAGATCTCATAATGAACCTAAGACCTTAATCTAAATGGTCTTATCTTTAAGGCTTATCCTAATGTTTCCTATCGGATCTTGAGCCTATTTTCTCTCAGGTCATTAGAGAAAATTCTCAATGGGAGTTAGTTCTCACTATCCCATACCAATGAGTTCTTTCTCCAATCTATAGAACCACATCCTTAATGTTTCCATATTTTTTTTTCCTTTTCATGCTCTCTGATTATTAACCATGATCATGAATTCCATCTTGAGATTGCTTGGCATCATAATCAAGAGAGCAAAGATAAGGTTTTTCAGTCTAATGCCAATTAATTCAAAGGTCTCTTTAGATTGACCTTTGAGCTTTCCTTGGTATCAAATTATAAAGGGGTTTGATCTTTTTGACCAATGGAGGCCACTTGGAGTATCCAACCATAAAGGGTTTGATATATTTGACCAAGTTAGATCACTTGTCTTACTCAAAATTCCTCTTGAGATAAAATCAAGTCTTTTCTACTTTAGACCCATTTTTGAATGACGTTTACCCATGGGATTTTCTTGGGATCTTTAGCTCATACCTTCATGAGTTCATATCCTTGCTTAAGTCTTCAACATCCAGTTGATGTTCTTCAAACCATTAACTATTCTCCTTTTAGGGATCAACAACTATATGTCACCCTTTTGACTTAAGCAAGTTGCCATGTTCATCGATCCAAACTTTGGATCCATCTTTATCCATTTTCAAATACCCTACTCTGAATATGCTTCAAGACTTTGGCTAGCTTACCTTAGTTTACTTGCTAGATTGGAATTCTTTAATGAATTCCCTTATTGCATATCTGGTTCTTACTTTGTTTGAGATATAACTCAAACACACTTAGGTACTTGGACATCCAATGTACTCCCCAATTTTCATGGAAGAGTTAAGGAATATCTTTTGCTTAAAGTATCATATTGATGAGACCTTTCTTTCCCCCTTTTAAGGAGTTTTTGTCCTCGAAAACTACAGGAAATTGATGTTCATTTAATTTCCTATCCAAATGGGAGGTTCATTTATGCTCAATCCTTGATTGAAAAAGCTCTCAAATATCCTTGAGCTTAAGCTTCCATTATCCTTAAGTTCAGTGTCCCATACCACTGAACCCACTTAAGTGATATTGTAAACCTAGACATCCCATACCATCCGATTTACAATCTCACCTCAGTGTAGACAACTTTAGCTCTTACTCAGGGATTAAACTCCATTAGTCTTATCAAATATAATCAAAATGTTTGTAAGTTACATTCTTATAGAGTCTTGATTTGTTCTTGAAAAGACTTTGAAAATTGAGCTTTCATTGAACTATTTCCTTGATTAGATGCAATCAAAGTTATCTTTGTTTATTGTTGATATATTTAGGTAGTGATGTGTGTGAACAGACTAGGACCACTGGGGCACTTTTTTTCCTCTTTAGGAGGTTTTGTTCCCCCGGCTTGTATATACGCCTATTGCCCTAATGGGCTACTTATCTTTGTACATTCTCTAGTAATACATTCAGTATTGTGTGTTGTGCTCCAAGCTTCTTCTTCTTCCTTGTGCTGTTCGCGTGCTTCCGCAGATGTCTAACTCCAACAATTGGTATCAGAGCAGGTCGTCGCTTCATCTAGGGTGCCGCCGACACTCCTCCGGTTGCAGTCTCAGATTTGCACGAAATTTGATGAGCATACTCAGGGTGTTTCAGAGATCAAAACATCTTCGCTCTGTGGTGCCGAAATCGCGATCTGAGCTCGTTTTGGCCTTCTAACGCACTATCACAACACTTGTGTAGGCTATTTTGTCTTTTTGTGCCAAAGGTATATACCAGTTTCTATTCTCCAATTTAAGCGCCTCGAAGTCTGCTATAGGTCTAGTGGAATTCGTCTGGGTAGTTCCGTTCAACTTTTTGAGATACAGTCAATTTTTTGCATCAAGGTATTTTAGTCACCGGCCATGGCTGAAAGTAGTGATGTATTCCGTATGTTGGCTATTGAGGATAAGTTGGATGGTACCAACTACCCGTTATGGGCTTATATGATGCGACATGTGTTGGTTGCAAAAGGACTGTGGAACATTGTGCAGGGTGTCAAAAAACGTCCTATCACACCTGCAACTGTTACAACTGCAGGTACTGAAGCTGATGCAGAAGGTGTCAAAGATGATGATATTCTGCATATCTTGTTCCTGCTACGGTTTCTGCCGCACCTACTACAGAGCAGATTCGTTGGGATGGCAGAGATGCCCAGGCACATGCATTGATAGCTTTGTCTGTCAAACGTGCCATTATTTCTCATATTCTCTCTTGCAGAATAGCTAAGGATGCTTGGGATACACTTACCACATTGTACCAAGCTAGGAATGAGGCTCGTGTTGCTTACCTCAGAAAACAGTTGGAGAGTGAGCACATGAATGAAGGTGATTCTATGGACAATTTCCTAACGAAGATCAAAGACTTGAAGGAACAGTTGATTTCTGCTGATGAGGTTATACCAGATAGCTCACTTGTGCAGACCGTTCTGAATGGTCTTCCTGATTCATATCAGAGTTTTGCTTCTACTCTTCGGTTGATGATGAAAGGCAATCCAAATGCCTTATCATTTGAGGAGTTAGTCTCTGTTCTGTTGCATGAAGATCAGTCCAGGCAAAACATGTCCATTATGCGAGTTGCAGATCAAGCTTTCCTGGCTAGTCAGAAGGGCAAAGGAAAATGGAGCTCTTCAACTAGTAAGCAAAAATCTACTAAATCTGCATATTCGAAGAAGGAAGATAAAGATGAGAAGAAATCAGAAAAGCAAAAATTATTTTGTAAGTACTGTAAAGGGAATGATCATATCATAAAGAACTGTCCAAAACTGGCTGCTAAAGAGGCAAAGAAGAAAGAGGCTGGAATGGTTGTTGTAGAGGCCTCTACACCAAAAACAGAGTCTGCTAATCTTGTGCAGGAAGAAGAATGGGCGTTTACTACTATCTGCAGTTTTGACCCATCTTCTCGTGAGCAATGCATGTCTGCAATAGACTTAGATGTTTGGTATTTTGACAGTGGCGCTACCAAACATATTACCTCGCAGCGCAGTTTCTTCTCTTCACTCGAGCCTGCCCCTACAGGGAATACTGTTACTTGTGCCAACAACTCCTCTTATCCTGTTATGGGAGTTGATAAGATCATTTTGACTACTCTTGATGGTAGTTCTTTCACTTTGTCAGATGCTTTATTTGTGCCAAGGATCAAAAAGAACCTGTTATCAGTTTTTGCATTAGCCAAGATTGGCTTGGTTGTGAAATTTGTTGATGACAGGTGTACAGTTCATGATCTCTCAAATGGCGATGTGATTATTGCTTCTGGCATTTTATGTAGTGGGCTTTATAAGCTCATAGATATGAAAGATCTGTAAATGATTTGGCATGTGTAGTAAATGATTCTCAGGCTATGTCAGATGCAAAGCTTTGGCATGCACGCTTTGGTCATCTGAATTTTGCTAGTTTGCTACGCCTGCAGAAATATGAAATGGTATCCTCTTTGCCCAAACTTGAGGTACCTGGAAAACATGTTTGTGAAGGCGGTATTTTGGGCAAAATGCAGCATTCATCCTTTCCAAAAGATGGTTTAGTTCGAGCTACTCAGAAATTGGAGCTTGTACATAGTGATGTCTGTGGTCCTATGCAGACACCTTCTTTTGGGAATTATCTTTACTTCGTGACTTTCATCGATGATTTTTCCAGGCATGCATGGGTATATCCATTGAAGGCAAAGTCCGAAGTGTTCATGTGCTTCAAACAATTTTTGGTTTTGGCTAAAAATCTATCAGCATGTAAAATGGGCACCCTCCGTTCTGATCGAGGGGGGGAATATATGTCTTCTGACTTTAATGCATTTCTGGCTGAACGTGGGATAAAACACCAGTGTACAGTGCCGTATACACCTCAACACAATGGAGTTGCTGAACGAAAGAACAGGTCACTCATGGAGATGGCGAGGTGTATGGTCAAGAGTCAGGCTTTACCACATAGTTTCTGGCTTGAGGTTGTCATGTGTGCAGCATATGTACTGAACAGGTGTCCCACTAAAGCGCTGTAGTCTATCACTCCATATGAGGCTTGGCATGACCGCAAGCCATATGTTGCTGATCTGCGTGTTTTTGGTTGTTTGGCATATGCATTAGTGCCTGAACAACATCGCAAAAAATTGGATGATAAAGCAGTAAAATGTATTTTGTTAGGTACAATTCTGAAAGTAAAGGCTACCGTCTGTATCATCCACAGACTAAATGCATTCTGGTTAGCCGTGATGTTGTTTTTGTGGAGGATGCTATTCAGCCATTGCTTTCATGTACTAAGGAGACATATGTTAGCTCCAGAGACATGTATGATACTTTGCTGCCTCTTTTTACAGGTGGACAGTCTAGTGATGGTCCTAATGAGGCAACTTCTCAGCCTTTGCAGGTTTCATGTGATGATGCAGATCATTCCATTTCTGATGCAGATTTACATGATGCACTTGTTGATAAAAGAGCTACTATTGAGCAAGCAAAGACTATGCCAAAATGGCTGGTGCAGACTTTGCGTGACAGCAAATTAGATGCACCTCTTTCATATCGTACTCGTTCAGGCTCTCATAGTGCCTCTTTTGCATCAGACTGCTATGCTATGGCTGCATCTAGTCTCTATGATGAGAATGAGCCTGTTTCGTTTGATGAAGCACAAAATTGAGAAAATTGGATGGCTGCTATGCAATCTGAATATGATGCAATAATGAAGAATGGTACTTGGTCTTTATGTGACTTGCCTCCTGGCAAGAAGGCCATTGGCACTAAGTGGGTATACAAGCTGAAGCGTAAACCTGATGGTACAGTTGACAGGTATAAGGCTAGGCTTGTTGCAAAGGGTTACGCACAGGAAAGAGGCATTGATTTTGATGAGACCTTTGCACCTACATGCCGTATGACTATTGTTCGAAGCATCTGTGCACTTGCAGCCCATCATGGTTGGAATATACATCAGTTGGAAATTAAAATAGCATTTCTGAATGGTGACTTGCATGAGGAAGTGTATGTTTTTCAGCCCCGTGGCTTTGTGCAGAAAGGGCATGAAAACTAGGTGTGCAGGTTAAAGAAGGCATTATATGGTTTAAAGCAAGCACCACGTGCTTGGTATGAGAAGCTACATGCCTATCTGATTGCACATGGTTTTGAGAACAATCCAACTGAAAGCACCTTAAATGTTAAGCGTGCTAATGATGTGCTTCTGATCATTGTTGTCTATGTTGATGAGATGATGCTCACTCGTCCTATTGAGAAGCATATTGCTGATTTTAAGGCTGATTTGCATGCCTCATTTGAGATGTCTGATTTGGGGCATTTGCATAACTATTTGGGCATTCAGTTTATGCATGTTGATGGTCCGAACAGCTTTGTGTCAAACGAAATATATTGACACATTATTGCAATGTTTTGGCCTTGAAGACTGTAAGCCTATTGCCACTCCTATGGAGACACGTTTACGTTTGAGTCTTCATGATGCTGGAGATGCATTTGATGCTGTTCTCTATCAGCAGGCTGTTGGATGCTTGATTTACTTATGCATTACTCGGCCAGATATTCAGTTTGCTGTCTCACAGATGAGCAGGTTTATGCATTGCCCAGGAGTCAAGCATTGGCAGGCGGTTAAGCGCATCTTTCGCTACTTGAGTGGTACTCAGCTACTTGGGTTGTTTAATTTCAAGGGGGATCACTACCGCCAGATTTGCATGCTTTTTCTGACTCTGATTGGGCTAGTTGTTATGACACTCGTGTGTACACTATTGGCTTTTGCTTCATGCTTGGTAGCTCATGTATATCTTGGTTGAGCAAGAAGCAGCCTACTGTGGCCACTTCCAGTTGTGAGGCTGAGTATAGGGCAGCTTTCATAGCTACTATTGAGTGTGTGTGGCTCAAACGCCTTATGGCTGATTTGGGTGTTGGTCAGTCTTCTGCCACCACCATCTTTACTAACAGTCAGAGCACATTGGCAGTTGCGAGGAACCCTGTGTTCCATGCTCGCACTAAGCACATTGAGGTGCATTATCACTATGTCAGGGACAGGTTCTCTACTGGGGAGATCAGCTTGGCATATATGCCCACATAGGAGAACATTGCAGACCTTTTCACGAAGGCTCTGCCTAGGGAGAAGTTTGAAGCTTTCCGCAAAGCTTTGGGCTTACTTCCTTTTGTGGAGTGATTTCCACATAGATTGGCACTTCCTTATACATGAGTGCCAGTTCTTTGTTCAGCGCATCACTCCCAAGGGGGATTTGTTGATATATTTAGGTAGTGATGTGCGTGAACACACTAGGACCATCGGGGCACTTTTTTTCCTCTTTAGGAGGTTTTTTTCCCCCGGCTTGTATATACGCCTATTGCCCTAATGGGCTACTTATCTTTGTACATTCTCTAGTAATACATTCAGTATTGTGTGTTGTGCTCCAAGCTTCTTCTTCTTCCTTGTGCTGTTTGCGTGCTTCCGCAGACGTCTAACTCCAACATTTATGTCATTTGATAATAGAGCTAGGATTCTCATACTTTATATTATCTATTGACTTAAGTAGGCATCTGTATCAAAGGATATAGTCAATACTAAGATTTGCTAAATGGTTATCTTTTTAACCATCCTGATAAATTGTTTCTTACTCATAGAGCACATTTTGGGGTAGAGGTCTTAACACTAGTATTGTACTTGGACACTTTATTGTCCTGAAAAACAGACAATGTTTGATGAATTTTTTAGATTACTAGAAGGAACCATTTATAAATGTAACTATGCAACATGTTGGCATAAGGGTTGAATATTTTTAGAAAAATATATTTTTTATTAAAGGATATAGAAATTAATATTTATTCACTAATTTTATGATGCTAATTTCAATACTAGCACAAAAATTACAGTGATGTAAGTTAGTGGTCATTTTTTAGTAAAATCATCATCTCATAATTTTCATTGGTTTAAATGCAATAAAATATTTTATTTTACATATGTCAACATGTTTGTATCCATAATTAGAGATTTGTAATGAATTTTACTAGGTTTAATGCATCATTTTTTATTATCAAAATACTATTTGATATTATTAAAACTAGAAATATTTTTTTGACAACCTTAGGAGTCGAATTTCTATGTCGTTTCTTCAAGTTAAACAATACCACTATTTTTCTACACTAAGAAAAGGTCATTTTATGAGGAAATATTGCATATGCTACATGATTAAAGTTAACATGCTAGTGTTTTCTATATAAATTAGTTTATAATGTTTACAAAATTATTTTTGGTTCATTATATATACCTTACATCATTCAAAAAACCTAATTTTGTGGGATGAAGTTTTATTCTCGGTAGAGAGGATGATGGCCATTCAATGAAATATTGAGTTTTTTAGTGGTATGTGAGATACATATAAAAGTATTGGTTCAAAGACATGTAGCATATCATATAGAAGGCTGCTAAAGTGTATAACTATATAACGAAACATGCTTAATGAGGAGAAATATTATCTTCTTATTCCTTAGCAACTTAGGTGGACTTATTTTGATCATTTAGGTTTTCTTTAAACATAAGTTTCAACTATTCTGAATGACAATACACCCAAATTTGAAAGTTCATGTCTCCTAGTGGATCTCTATCTTGATCATTCTTGATTTCCCTAGATTAATCCTTAGAGTAGAGTTTAATCCTTTTGGAAGATCTTTGACATTCAAGACTTAGATCCAAAGATGACTTTAGAAATTGGAGTTATTTCGTAGCACATTCTCCTAGGTATCTTCCCCGTTCTTTGTTTGTCCTAGCTTAGCCAGTTCTTCCAACGAGAATCAATACTAACTATCTTGAACCGACTCTGGTTCATACCCCAGATAGTTATGTATACTAACCTTGATGGTCACCAAAGCTTTGCAAAGAAGAACAACTCTTTATAAACCAATTCCTTCAAATCGTCAAAATTGAGGAACAATACTTTATCAAGCCATCAAGATACCCTCTAGATTTTCTACTGGATGGAGTTTAGATGATTCAAGTTTTGCAGCTTTGGTTCCAAGGTCTTGCAAGAAAGATACATGTTTCTAGGCATCATATCTCAGATCTTGCTAGGAACATTCTTGAATCACTTGTTCTCACCAAAGATTTAAAAGAAGATTTAATAGGCTTTACTTTTGGAGTTTATCTTGGTAAACTCTCAAAATTCTTTACCTTCTTACTTATCCAAATTTATTGTACCATATAAAATTTGGTAATGCATTCTATTAAGAAAAATGCATCTGCTTAAGAGGATAAAGGGTATCCTTTTCTAGGGTCAATGTCATGCTCATTCTATTTACCCTTTTGTTCATACAACTAGGTGTATAAAATTGGTTCAAGGAGGTACATTTCTACATCTCATAATGAACCTAAGACCTTAATCTAAATGGTATTATCTTTAAGGCTTATCCTAATGTTTCCTATCGGATCTTGAGCCTATTTTCTCTCAGTTCATTAGAAAAAATTCTCAATGGGAGTTAGTTCTCACTGTCCCATACTAGTGAGTTCTTTCTCCAATCCGTAGAACCACATGCTTAATGTTTCCATATTTTTTTGTCCTTTTCATGCTCTCTGATTATTTTGCCATGATCATGAATTCTATCTTGGGATTCCTTGACATCATAATCATGAGAGCAAAGACTAAGGTTTCTCAGTCTAATGCCAATTAATTCAAAGGTCTCTTTAGGTTGACCTTTGAACTGTCCTCGGTATCAAACTATAAAAGGGTTTGATGTTTTTGACCAATGTAGGCCACTTGGATTATCCAACCATAAAGGGTTTGATATATTTGACCATGTTAGATCACTTGGCTTACTCAAAATTCCTCTTGAGATAAGATCAAGTCTTTTCTCCTTCGCATCCCGTTTTCAATGATGTTTACCCATGGGATTTTCTTGGGATCTTTCGCTCATACCTTCATGAGTTGATATCCTTGCTTAAGTCTTCAACATCGTGTTGATGTTTTTCAAACCATTAACTATTCTCCTTTAAGGGATCAACAATTATATGTCACCCTTTTGACTTAAGCAAGTTGCCATGTTTATCGATCCAGACTTTGGATCCATCTTTTCCATTCTCAAATACCCCACTCTGAATATGCTTCAACTCTTTGGCTAGCTTACCTTAGTTTACTTGCTAGATTGGAATTCTTTAATGAATTCCCTTGTTGCATATCTGGTTCCTATTTTGTTTGAGATTTAACTCAAACACACTTAGGTACTTAGACATCCAATGTGCTCCCTAATTTTCATGGAAGAGTTAAGGAATATCTTTTGCCTAGAAGTTTTATATTGATGATACCTTTCTTCCCCCCTTTAAGGAATTTTTGTTCTCGAAAACTGCAGGAAATTGATGTTCATTTAATTTCCTATCCAAATGGGAGGTTCATTTATGCTCAATCCTTGACTGAAAAAGCTCTGAAATATCCTTGAGCTTAAGCTTCCATTATCCTTAAGTTCAGTGTCCCATACCACTGAACCCACTTAAGTGATATTATAAACCTAGACATCCCATACCATCCGATTTACAATCTCACCTTAGTATAGACAACTTTAGATCTTACTCATGGATTAGACTCCATTAGTCTTATCAAATATAATCAAAATCTTTGTAAGTTACATTCTTACAGAGTCTTGATTTGTTCTTGAAAAGACTTTGAAAATTGATCTTTCATTGAATTATTTCCTTGATCAGATGCACTCAAAGTTATCTTTGTTTATGTCATTTGATAATAGAGCTAGGATCTATTGACATAAGTAGGCATCTGTATCAAAGGATATAGTCAATACTAAGCTTTGCTAAATGGTTACCTTTTTAACCATCTTGATAAATTGTTTCTTACTCATAGAGCACATTTTGGAGTAGAGGTCTTAAGAGTTTCAATCCTTTAATCTTACTCTTGTCTAGATATGCTTAATGAGTTACAATTCTTCACTCTTGAAGCAATTTTCTCAAAGCTCCAAATGGATCCTACCTATTGTCAATGAAGGAAGAAGTTTATTGCAGAAGAAATGAATGCTTAAAAGGGTAAAATGGTTCAACCATTTTTTCCCTAATATGTCATTTTATGACATTCTCTTCCCCCTTTTAGTGTGATCATTGTCCTCAATGATAAGATGTTGAAGTTTCTATGAACTTCTTAACATCGTTCACAATGAAATATTACCCCATGTGTGTAGGGTCTCATATAGGCTTCTCATTTCTCTTTTGGATGTCTTTCAATCCAATTTCTTATTACCACTATCTTATGTTTAACATTTCTTAGTTTGTAACCTAAGTCCTTGGCCTTCCTAATCGGGTATGCCATGGGTATTATGGAACTTCAAGGTCCATAAGTAGTACTCGAAGCTTAAGTTTTTTTCTATTTATAATAAATTTTGTTGGCTTTTGGATTAATCCCAGGAGAGAGCACCTATCCACCCCTCCAACTCCGCCCATATATATACCTCTAGCCCAAGGGGGTGCATGTCCTTGAGATTTGCCAAGGCTCCAGCCAAGAGTCCCTCATGTGGACACTTTCCTAAGGGTGATCACATGCCTTCTAATTTCCCAAGGTCTATCACATGCCTTCTAAATACAATGAGGATTCTTCTCTCACGTACACACAAGGTTTCTCCTAGACAAGCTTCTCCCAAGAATAAGGTTTCCACACCTTAGGATAAATCAAGCCTAAGGTTCCAACCATTTAATTGGGAGCTCATATGAATAAATACCCCAAGGGTTAAAACCAAGGGTTCAACCCAAAGGTTCAATTCATGTTCAAAGTGTAGTTCAAGGGCTAGAACAAAGCAAACATACATGATTTTCTAACTTTTAGATTCCATATGTTTAACCTTCTAAACCCATGAATTATACAACATTCTTCCCCCCTTTAACATTTTCGTACTCGAAAATGTGTGTAGGTATAATATGTGAAGTATTCCCCCGTGCACCATGATCTATACTCTGAACATGGTCATCTCTCTCTTTAGATTCATTTCTAGTAATCAGATGAGGGCTAATCCCTACCTTAATCTGAAAGAAAATACTCTGAATATGCTTCAAGTCTTTGGCTAGCTTACCTTAGTTTACTTTCCAAATTGGAATTCTTTAATGAATTCCCTTCTTGCATATCTAATTCTTACTTTGTTTGAGATTTAAATCAAACAAACTTAGGTACTTGGACATCCAATGTACTCCCTAATTTTCATGAAAGAGTTAAGGAATATCTTTTGCTTAGAAGTATCATATTGATGATACCTTCCCTCCGCCCCTTAAGGAGTTGTTGTTCTCAAAAACTACTAGAAATTTATGTTCATTTAATTTCGTATCCAAATGGGAGTTCATTTATAATGAATCCTTGATTCAAAAAGCTCTCAAATATCCTTGAGCTTAAGCTTCCATTATCCTTAAGTTCAGTGTACCATACCACTGAACCCACTTAAGTGATATTGTAAACCTAGACATCCCATACCATCCGATTTACAATCTCACCTTAGTGTAGACAACTTTAGCTTATACTCAGGGATTACACTCCATTAGTCTTATCAAATATAATCAAAATCTTTTTAAGTTACATTCTTAGAGAGTCTTGATTTGTTCTTGAAGAGACTTTGAAAATTGAGCATTCATTGAACTATCTCCTTGATCAGATGTAGTCAAAGTTATCTTTGTTTATGTCATTTGATAATAGAGCTAGTGTTCTCATACTAGATATTATCTATTGACATAAGTAGGCATTTGTATCAAAGGATATAGTCAATCATAAGATTTGCTAAATGGTTACCTTTTTAACCATCTTGATAAATTGTTTCTTTCTCATAGAGCACATTTTGGAGTAGAGGTCTTAAGAGTTTCAACCCTTTAATCTTCCTCTTCTCTAGATATGCTTAATGAGTTACAATTCTTCACTCTTGAAGCAATTTTCTCAAAGCTCCAAATGGATCCTACCATTTGTCAATGAAGGAAGAAGCTTATTGGAGAAGAAATGAACGCTTAAAAGGGTAAAATGGTTCAACCAGTTTTCCCTTATATGTCATTTTACGACATTCTCTTCCCCCTTTTAGTGTGATCATTGTCCTCAATGATCAGATGTTGAAGTTCCTATGAACTTCTTAACATCGTTCACAATGAAAAATTACCCCATGTGTGTAGGGTCTCATATAGGCTTCTCATTTCTCTTTTGGATGTCTTTCAATCCAATTTCTTATTACCACTATCTTATGGTTAACATTTCTTAGTTTGTAACCTAAGTCCTTGGCCTTCCTAGTTAGGTATGCCATGGGTATTATGGAACTTCAAGGTCCATAAGTAGGACTCGAAGCTTAAGGTTTTTTCTATTTGTAATAAATTTTGTTGGCTTTTGGATTAAGCAAAGGAGAGAGGAGGTATCAACCCGTCCAACTCCACCCATATATATACCTATAGCCCAAGGGGGTGCATGTCCTTGAGATTTGCCAAGTGTCCAACCAAGTGTCCAACCAAGTGTCCAACCAAGTGTCCCTCATTTGAATAAATACCCCAAGTGTTAAAACCAAGGGTTCAACCCAAAGGTTCAAGGCATGTTCCAAGCATAATTCAAGGGCTAGACCAAAGCAAACATACAACATTATATAACTTTTAGAATCCATATGTTTAACCTTCTTAACCCATGAAATATACAACATTCTTCCCCCCTTTAACATTTTCATCCTCGAAAATGCGTGTAGGTATAATATGTGAAGTATTCCCCTATGCACATTTTTCTATATTCTGAACATGGTCATCTCTCTCATTAGATTCATTTTTAGGAATTAGATGAGGGCTAATCCCTACCTTACTCTTAAAGAAAATGAATCAAGATCCTTGCGCAAATAACTTTCCCTTAGTCCACCCGAATGTACATGCATGCCTTGTACCTATGGACTAGTGAAATGGGTGGACTTCTTTGGGTGTCTTTTTCTTTTGGCTCATTTACAAACCTTGAGCTCCATAACTTAATACATTTCAGTACATTTTGTACTTCCCTAGAAATTTATAAATTTAGGAGTCTATGATAGAGATCGTATCTCTATCTTGAAAGGGCCAAAAACTAGATTCATCTTCCACTTTGAGCTGAAAGGAGAGGAATCTTCAGATGTTCTGAACTTAACTTATTCTTTTATAGTCCTTTTCAAATACAAATATACTTTATTTGTATTTGATAGGACTTAGCTAAAGATATGAATTTAGCAAAGTGGGTCTAGTGAGTCCTTGCCAAAACATGCTCAATGAGGAGAAATATTATCTTCTCATTCCTTAGCAACTTAGGTGGACTTCTTTCCATCATTCACGTTTTCTTTAAACATAAGTTTCAAGTATTTCGAATGACAATACACCCTAATTTTAAAGTTCACGTCTACTAGTGGATCTGTTAGAAGTGAGGTAGGCCCTTAGGCTCATGTCAAAGGTCCATGGTTCCATAGTTCCAGTCATGTACAACATTAATTCCAGCAATCTTCCATATTGACAAAACATGAACATACCACAACTTAATCATACAAATGATGAGACAAAGATAGAGAAAGAATAGACGTCATGTGTAAGGTGTTACGTAAGCCATCGCTTACTCATAGTATCATATATACCAATGTTCAATGTACAATGTGGGAGCAAAAATCTCAACCACTCTATGTGATGAGAAATAGATGAATGAGTGAATGTACAATGTAACAACATATTCAGATGTTTGGGCAGTAATCTGAATATATATGAGATGTGTGACCTTATAGGTTATAGAAGAGTGAATATGAGTGACTGAAAGAGGAAGGATCAGTGTGAAACTGATAGTCAACAAACCCTCATATGAACTTAGGCTATGGAAGACCCTAAGTCAGATACGTGTGTGAAAAGATCACATACTTATAAAGTAGCATAGAATGCTAACAAGTTTGCTGCTAGAAATCCTCAAACTCATGTGAACACAGCTTCTCAAACATCTCATCCAAATATGCATAAAGCATATACGTACTATTTCTCTTGTACCTATGCCGAATAGGACTCCTCTTGATATGAACGCCACAGCCTCCATAAACTGCAAGTAGTACCTGTGTGCATAAAGAGAATATGTACCTGAATACTTAACATAAGATGTAAATCTTATGTTAAACACCATCCAATGTCTTTGAAGTAGCCAGACTTCTTCTTGTAGAAGACAATCTTCAACCTGATATCTTCGTGTAGAAGACAATCTTCAAATACACCATGTAGATGGCACCATCTTTGAAGTAGCCCGACATCTTCTTGTAGAAGACAATCTTCAACCTAATATCTTCCTGTAGAAGATAATCTTCAAATACACCATGTAGATGGTCGATCCTCACCATCAAGCTGCTAATGACCAAGTCTTCTTGCCATGAACAAGAGATAACCTCCTCTCCATGAGCTAGAGTGTGAGCACACCCTTCATCTTCTCCAAGAAGAATCATTAAGAAGAACTCCATAGCTGCTCCTCAACATGCTTCAAGTTAGCACCATGGCTGCCCCATGTGCTAGAAGAAACACTACCTCTATTGAGGTCCAAGCTCCAAGCTTGTGTTGAATACTATGTGAAGGATACATACAAGTGAGCCAAGCACTTGTTTATATAGTATTCTTGTTCCCTTGAAAAGCAATAATAAAGCATAAAAACTTCTACGATCGCATACGAAAATCTCTCCGCCATCCATCGCGTTTTTGGAGAAACATAAGCGTTCGTTGTTCGTCGCTTTTGGTCCATTGCTTTATAAAAAACAAAAGCTTCTTTCCTTCTACGCGATGCTGGCAGCGGGGACGAACTCGCGTGGGCGCATTAGGAGTCACATGGCTTAGCCACGTCGCCTACTGGCTTTACTTGTACAAAGAGTAAAAAGCTATACTATCTGTATACTGCCAGCTATGTGGACTATTGGGACATTGTTTTCCAACAATCCCCCCTTCAATGTCACAATGGTACAACCTGGATTGTATCTGCAAACTTTATAATCTGCAAATTACCACAAGCTTCAAGCTTGTACTCCCGCATTTCAGAAAAAGTGTTCTTTAAAACTGAATTTGACTTTCCTTCAAGAAACTTGAACTTGCTAAATATGAACCATAATACTTGAGAAAATATGCAAACTAGATATCCAATAGTGTACACATCAAGCAATCACTGCTTGACATCAAATGTAGCATGTACTGACTCTGAACCTGCTATCTCTTGTCTTCAAAAACCTGAAAACATACACTATGATCCATATATTTGCATTTACCTTCCAAAAAGGTTTCTCAACGTACTTCTACTGTGTCATGTAAATACACTAAACAAAGTCAGGAACTGAATCCTCGAACCTGTTGTTGGAGATAGACGTCTACGGAAGCACGCGAACAGCACAAGGAAGAAGAAGAAGCTTGGAGCACAAACACACAATACTGAATGTATTACTAGAGAATGTACAAAGATAAGTAGCCCATTAGGGCAATAGGCGTATATACAAGCCGGGGGAAAAAAACCTCCTAAAGAGGGAAAAAAGTGCCCCGGCGGTCCTAGAGTGTTCACACACATCACTACCTAAATATATCAACAAATCCCCCCTGGGAGTGATGCGGTGAACAAGGAGCTGGCACTCATGTATAAGGAAGTGCCAAGCTATGTGGAAATCACTCCACAAAAGGAAGTAAGCCCAAAGCTTTGCGGAAAGCTTCAAACTTCTCCCTAGGTAGAGCCTTCGTGAAAAGGTCTGCAATGTTCTCCTGCATGGGCACAAATGCCAAGCTGATCTCCCCAGCAGAGAACCTCTCCCTGACATAGTGATAATGCACCTCAATGTGCTTAGTGCGAGCATGGAACACAGGGTTCCTCGCAACTGCCAATGCGCTCTGACTGTCAGTGAAGATGGTGGTGGCAGAAGACTGGCCAACACCCAAATCAGCCATAAGGCGTCTGAGCCACACACACTCAACAGTCGCTGTGAAAGCTGCCCTATACTCAGCCTCACAACTGGAAGTGGCCACAGTAGGCTGCTTCTTGCTCAACCAAGATATACATGAGCTACCAAGCATGAAGCAAAAGCCACTGGTGGACACACGAGTGTCATAGCAACCAGCCCAATCTGAGTCAGAAAAAGCATGCAAATCTGGCGATAGTGATCCCCCCTTGGGATAAAACAACCCAAGTAGCCGAGTACCACTCAAGTAGCGAAAGATGCGCTTAACCGCCTTCCAATGCATGACTCTTGGGCAATGCATAAACCTGCTCATCTGTGAGACAACAAACTGAATATCTGGCCGAGTAATGCATAAGTAAATCAAGCATCCAACAGCCTGCTGATAGAGAACAGCATCAAATGCATCTCCAGCATCATGAAGACTCAATCGTAAACCTGTGTCCATAGGAGTGGCAATAGGCTTACAGTCTTCAAGGCCAAAACGCTGCAATAATGTGTCAATATATTTCGTTTGACACAAAGCCATTCCACCATCAACTTGCATAAACTGAATGCCCAAATAGTGATGCAAATGCCCCAAATCAGACATCTCAAATGAGGCATGCAAATCAGCCTTGAAATCAGCAATATGCTTCTCAATAGGACCACTGAGCAGCATGTCGTCTACATAGACAACAATGATCAGAAGCACATCATTAGCACGCTTAACATATAAGGTGCTTTCAGTTGGACTGTTCTCAAAACCATGTGCAATCAGATAGGCATGTATCTTCTCATACCAAGCACGTGGTGCTTGCTTTAAACCATATAACGCCTTCTTTAACCTGCACACCTGGTTTTCATGCCCTTTCTGCACAAAGCCACGGGGCTGAAAAACATACACTTCTTCATGCAAGTCACCATTCAGAAATGCTGTTTTAATGTCCAACTGATGTACATTCCAACCATGATGGGCTGCAAGTGCACAAATGCTCCGAACAGTAGTCATACGGCATGTAGGTGCAAAGGTCTCATCAAAATCAATGCCTCTTTCTTGCGCATAACCCTTTGCAACAAGCCTAGCCTTATACCTGTCAACTGTACCATCAGGTTTACGCTTCAGCTTGGATACCCACTTAGTGCCAATGGTCTTCTTGCCAGGAGGCAAGTCACATAAAAACCATGTATCATTCTTCATTATAGCATCATATTCAGATTGCATAGTAGCCATCCAATTTTCTGAATTCTGTGCTTCATCAAAAGAAACAGGCTCATGCTCATCACAGAGACTAGATGCAGCCATAGCATAGCAATCTGATGCAAAGGAGGCACTATGAGAGCTTGAACGAGTACGATATGACAAAGGTGCATCTAATTTCCTGTCACGCAAAGTCTGCACCAACCATTTTGGCATAGTTTTTGCCTGCTCAATATCAGCTCTCTCATCGCAAGTGCATCATGTAAATCTGCATCAGAAATGGAATGATCTGCATCATCATATGAAACCTGCAAAGGCTGAGAAGTTGCCTCATTAGGACCAGCACTAGACTTTCCACCTGTAAAAAGAGGCATCAAAGTATCATACATGTCTTTGGAGCTAACAAATGTCTCCTTAGTACATGAAAGCAATGGCTGAATAGCGTCTTCCACAAAGACAACATCACGGCTAACCAGAATGCGTTTAGTCTGTGGATGATACAGACGATAGCCTTTACTTTCAGAACTGTACCCAACAAAAATACATTTTACTGCCTTATCATTCAATTTTCTACGATGTTGTTCAGGCACTAATGCATATGCCAAACAACCAAAAACACGCAGATGAGCAACAGATAGCTTGCGGTCATGCCAAGCCTCATATGGAGTGATAGACTGCAATGCTTTAGTGGGACACCTGTTCAGTACATATGCTGCACACATGACAGCCTCAAGCTAGAAACTATGTGGTAAAGCCTGACTTTTGACCATGCACCTCGCCATCTCCATGAGTGACCTGTTCTTTCGTTCAGCAACTCCATTCTGTTGAGGTGTATACGGCACTGTACATTGGTGTTTTATCCCACGTTCAGCCAGAAATGCATTAAAATCTGAAGACATATATTCCCCCTCTCGATCAGACTGGAGGGTGCCCATTCTACATGCTGACAGATTTTTAGCCAAAACCAAAAACTGTTTGAAGCACATGAACACTTCGGACTTTGCTTTGAGTGGATATACCCATGCATGCCTGGAAAAATCATCAATGAAAGTCACGAAGTAAAGGTAATTTCCAAAAGAGGGTGTCTGCATAGGACCACAGACATCACTATGTACAAGCTGCAATTTCTGCGTAGCCCGAACTGAACCATCTTTTGGAAAGGAAGAACGCTGCATTTTTCCCAAAATACAGCCTTCACAAACATGTTTTCCAGGAGCCTCAAGTTTGGGCAAAGAGGACACCATTTCAGATTTCTGCAGGCGTAGCAAACTAGCAAAATTCAGATGACCAAAGCGTGCATGCCAAAGCTTTGCATATGACATAGCCTGAGAATCATGAACTTCACATGCCGAATCATTCACAGATCTTTCATAGTCTATGAGCTTATATAGCCCACGACATAAGATGCCAGAAGCAATAATCACATCACCATTTGAGAGATCATGGACTGTACACCTGTCATCAACGAATTTCAGAACCAAGCCAATCTTGGCTAATGCAGAAACTGATAATAGGTTCTTTTTGATCCCTGGCACAAATAAAGCATCTGACAAAGTGAAAGAACTACCATCAGCAGTAGTCAGAATGATCTTACCAACTCCCATAACAGGATAAGAGGAGTTATTGGCGCATGTGACAGTATTCCTTGTAGGGGCAGGCTCGAGTGAAGAGAAGAAACTACGCTGCGAGGTAATATGTTTGGTCGCCCCACTGTCAAAGTACCAAACATCTGAGTCTACTGCAGACATGCACTGATCATGAGAAGATGGGTCAAAACTGTAGACAATAGTAAACGCCCATTCTTCTTCCTGCACAAGATTTGCAGACTCTGTTTTTGGTGTAGAGGCCTCTGCAACAACCATTCCAGCCTCTTTCTTCTTTGCCTCTTTAGCAGCCAGTTTTGGACAGTTCTTTATAATATGATCATTTCCTTTACAGTACTTGCAGAACAATTTCTGCTTTTCTGATTTCTTCTCATCTTTATCCTGGTTCTTGGATTGTGCAGCATTTGCAGATTTTTGCTTACTAGTAGAAGAGCTCCATTTTCCTTTGCCCTTCTGACTAGCCAAGAAAGCTTGATCTGCAACACGTATAATGGACCTGTTCTTTTGCCTGGACTGATCTTCCTGCAACAGAACAGAGACTAATTCCTCAAATGATAAGGCATTCGGATTGCCTTTCATCATCAACCGAAGAGTAGAGGCAAAACTCTGATATGAATCAGGAAGACCATTCAGAACGGTCTGCACAAGTGAGCTATCTGGTATAACCTCATCAGCAGAAATCAATTGTTCCTTCAGGTCTTTGATCTTTGTAAGAAAACTGTCCATAGAATCACCTTCATTCATGTGCTCACTCTCCAACTGTTTTCGGAGGTAAGCAACACGAGCCTCATTCCTAGCCTGGTACAAAGTGGTAAGTGTATCCCAAGCATCCTTTGCTGTTCTGCAAGAGCGAATGTGAGGAATAATGGCACGTTTGACAGACAAAGCTATCAATGCATGTGCATGGGCATCTCTGCCATCCCAACGAATCTGCTCTGCAGTAGGTGCAATAGAAACAGCAACACGAACAGGAATATGTGGAATATCATCTTCGACACCATCTTCATCAGCTCCAACACCTCCAGCACCTGTATTTGTAGTACCTGTAGTCGCAGGTGTAACAGGACGTCTTTCAACACCCTGCACAATGTTCCACAGTCCTTTTGCAACCAGTACATGTTGCATCATATAAGCCCATAATGGGTAGTTGGTACCATCCAACTTATCCTCAACAGCCAACATACGAAATACATCACTGCTTTCAGCCATGGCCGGTGACTAAAATACCTTGATGCAGAAAATTGACTGTATCTCAAAAAGTTGAACGGAACTGCCCAGATGAGTTCTGCTAGACCTGTAGCAGACTTCGAGACGCTTAAACTGGCGAATAGAAATTGGTATATACTCGGAAACACCTTGAGTATGCTCACCAAATTTCGTGCGAATCTGAGACTGCAAACGGAGGAGTGTTGACGGCGCCCTAGAAGAAGCGACAACCTGCTCTGATAACAATTGTTGGAGATAGACGTCTGCGGAAGCACGCGAACAGCACAAGGAAGAAGAAGAAGCTTGAAGCACAAACACACAATACTGAATGTATTACTAGAGAATGTACAAAGATAAGTAGCCCATTAGGGCAATAGGCGTATATACAAGCCGGGGGAAAAAAACCTCCTAAAGAGGGGAAAAAAACCTCCTAAAGAGGGAAAAAAGTGCCCCGAGGGTCCTAGAGTGTTCACACACATCACTACCTAAATATATCAACACCTGTGACTGTCAACTCACAACTTAGTGTATTATGAACACTGCTGGTTCATATGTACTCAAGTCATGTCAACTCATCTCAATTGAAATCAACTGAAATATGAGTCAAAAAATCTATGATGTCATCATGTCTTCATCCTTTAAATCCTTCATACCTCTTTCCTTCAGAACTTGGTATAAACATATATGTGTGCACTTCTGAAATATACCTTTCTGAAATATCAAGCTTCTCTTCAATAGAACTCTGGAACCTTCTCCTAAACAGGAACATCCTAATAGGAACTTTCTCCAAACATTCTCCTTCTTCCTTCTTCTTTCAAAGCTGGAACATAAAGAGAACCTGACAAAGGAAATATAGGAATACCTAAAATAGGAATACCTGTAGGTATGACTTTGTATTCTTTCACATATGGCTTGAAATAATTCTTCATGTTTCATCACCCCCCTGGATGACTTAACACTAGTATCCAGTATTCTTCAAATTATATCAGACTTTATGAAATCTTGGAACGTCTTCCTTCTTTCAATAAATCTGATCTTCAGTAATACATTACTTGTATATGAAACAAAAGTTTAGGATCCATAATCTTCTGTAACATAACAAGTATCTTCTTTTTCTCTGCAACACAAATCTGATAGAATCTGAATCTTTGACTTACTTCTTCCAATGCTAAGAACCTTACCAAACAAAGGATGGACAACTGACTCATAAATGTTCAAGATCATACAAGATCATACAAGATCAATGATCTCTCCTGTGTAGAATCTGCTCTTATCAAACCTTCATGTCTGAATGTTTGATTTGCCACCTGAATGTCTCCAAGTGTCCATGCTTCTCAAAAAGTTGTAAAACTTTTCTTCAAACAAAGCCTTTCCAAGAATCTGCACTTCTTACTTGAAACATAAGTGGACAAACTTCTCACCTTGAGAACTCCAAAAGCTTCAAGTTGATACTTCATAACTTTCATATTTTACCCGGGTGAAATGTGATAGTACCTGCTTGATTTTCTTTTGGCTAACTCCACTTTTCAATCAAGTATTAGGATCTGATGGAACACCTTTTTGAATACAAACATGTGTCCAAAAATCAAGACAATCACTGAAAGTAGATTCTCCATTGACTTGTACATCAACAAGATTCTGAATTTTCTGAAGTTTTCTGAAAATATTGAATATGAGGTAACCTTTTCCAAACATAAAACCTCAACCCAAGTCTTCAACATCTGCTTACAGAAAACTCTTTTACCTCAAGAGTTAGATAAAGAAGAAATATACTTCTCTGCAACTTGTCATATACAAAGTAGCTCTGTATTGACACTCCAAGAATTCTTTGAGGGAACATATAAGTTGCCTGCTTAAAAGCTTCAACATAACTCATACAAACATGAGTGCTTTTGTTTCTCTCAATGCAATTCTTTGTCAAATCTACTAAACCATGACCAAGTGTAATGCAAAACAAGAAACTGCTTCTTCTTTAAACAAGATGTTCTCGTAGACTTGTCTTTGGATGTAGAGGATAAAATAGGAAAAGTATATGGAAAATATATGAGAAAAGGAAGTCTTACTTTTCTTTTGGAAATGATGGACTTTCTTCTTATGCATCTTTCTTCCACCTGATGATGTCAACATCTTCAAACTTCTCTTCCATACCTATTGTTTTCATACAAATGGAAGTGAATATAGAAACATGTTTTATCATCTCCTCATATCTCTGAATAAAAATTCTGCTTCAAATGTCTGAAATGACTAAATTCACCAATCATTGTCTGCATGATGAATTACCCTTCTAGAGTTATAATTCTCTAGATACATTTGTACCTTGATATCCAACCAACTTACAACAAAAAATTGGCTGAAAACAAAACTCATCTCATCTCTGCACTTGTCTTCTTAGATGAATTTTCTTGCCATGAAAGAGATTTCTCAAAACTCTCTAGAAAAAAACTCTAGATACCTGTTTTGATGTAGCCTTCAATTTTCAATAATGAAAGTGTATAAAAGCATTCCTTGAATTTCTTCAAATCTTTTCATAACTGCTCTTCTAAGACATGACCTGCAAATGATAATCTTATAGTAGAAAGTGATACCTATGATTTGATGTTGATCTGATTCCTTCATCTTCTCTAAACCATTGTTCTTCCTTGAATTTGAAGTAATCTTCTCTTCATCAAGTCTTGGTCTTCAAACAATACTTTTGTAAAGTATTTGCATACTCTTCAAAAAATATTCGGCTGCTAACAGATAATCAATTTCATACTCCACACTGATGAATACACATGTAACTGAATTGTCTAATTCTCAAATCTCTACTCATCTAGATTAAGTGTGTATGTCAAATGTTAGAAGATGCTTTCAAATCATATGTTGTAAATCTGGAATTCTGGGAACCTGAGAATATGAATGAGCCTTAATGCATTGATGCCAAAGATCTAAAGCTTTGAAACCAAAACCTTAGTGCTCTGATACCAAATGTTAAAAGTGAGTTAGGCCCTTAGGCTCATGTCAAAGGTCCATGGTTCCATAGTTCCAGTCATGTACAACATTAATTCTAGCAATCTTCCATATTGACAAAACATGAACATACCACAACTTAATCATACAAATGATGAGACAAAGATAGAGAAAGAATAGACGTCATGTGTAAGGTGTTACGTAAGCCATCGCTTACTCATAGTATCATATATACCAATGTTCAATGTACAATGTGGGAGCAAAAATCTCAACCACTCTATGTGATGAGAAATAGATGAATGAGTGAATGTACAATGTAACAACATATTCAGATGTATGGGCAGTAATCTGAATATATATGAGATGTGTGACCTTATAGGTTATAGAAGAGTGAATATGAGTGACTGAAAGAGGAAGGATATGTGTGAAAATGATAGTCAACAAACCCTCATCTGAACTTAGGCTATGGAAGACCCTAAGTCAGATACGTGTGTGAAAAGATCACATACTTATAAAGTAGCATAGAATGCTAACAAGTTTGCTGCTAGAAATCCTCAAACTCATGTGAACACAGCTTCTCAAACATCTCATCCAAATATGCATAAAGCATATACGTACTATTTCTCTTGTACCTATGCCGAATAGGACTCCTCCTGATATGAACGCCACAGCCTCCATAAACTGCAAGTAGTACCTGTGTGCATAAAGAGAATATGTACCTGAATACTTAACATAAGATGTAAATCTTATGTTAAACACCATCCAATGTCTTTGAAGTAGCCCGACATCTTCTTGTAGAAGACAATCTTCAACCTGATATCTTCGTGTAGAAGACAATCTTCAAATACACCATGTAGATGGCACCATCCAATGTCTTTGAAGTAGCCCGACATCTTCTTGTAGAAGACAATCTTCAACCTAATATCTTCCTGTAGAAGATAATCTTCAAATACACCATGTAGATGGTCGATCCTCACCATCAAGCTGCTAATGACCAAGTCTTCTTGCCATGAACAAGAGATAACCTCCTCTCCATGAGCTAGTGTGTGAGCACACCCTTCATCTTCTCCAAGAAGAATCATTAAGAAGAACTCCATAGCTGCTCCTCAACATGCTTCAAGTTAGCACCATGGCTGCCCCATGTGCTAGAAGAAACACTACCTCTATTGAGGTCCAAGCTCCAAGCTTGTGTTGAATACTAGGTGAAGGATACATACAAGTGAGCCAAGCACTTGTTTATATAGTATTCTTGTTCCCTTGAAAAGCAATAATAAAGCATAAAAACTTCTACGATCACATACGAAAATCTCTCCGCCATCCATTGCGTTTTTGGAAAAACATACGCGTTCGTTGTTCGTCGCTTTTGGTCCATTGTTTTATAAAAAACAAAAGCTTCTTTCCTTCTACGCGATGCTGGCAGCGGGGACGAACTCGCGTGGGCGCATTAGGAGTCACATGGCTTAGCCACGTCGCCTACTGGCTTTACTTGTACAAAGAGTAAACTGAATAGCTATACTATCTGTATACTGCCAGCTATGTGGACTATTGGGACATTGTTTTCCAACAGGATCTCTATCTTGATCATTCTTGATTTTCCCTAGATTAATCCTTAGAGTAGAGTTTAATCCTTTTGGAAGATCTTTGACATTCAAGATTTAGATCCAAAGATGACTTTAGAAATTTGAGTTTTTTGGTAGAGCATTCTCTTAGGTATCTTCCCCGTTCTTTGTTTGTCTTAGCTTAGCAGATTCTTCTAATGAGAATCAATACTAACTATCTTGAATCGCCTCTGGTTCATATCGTAGATAGTTATGTATACTAACCTTGAAGGTCACCAAAGCTTTGCAAAGAGGAACAATTCATTATAAACAAATTTGTTCAAATGGTTAAAATCGAGGAACAATAGTTTATCAAGCCATCAAGATACCCTCTAGATTTTCTACTAGATGGAGTTTAGATGATTCAAGTTTTGCAGCTTTAGTTCCAAGGTCTTGCAAGAAAGATACATGTTTCTAGGCATCATATCTCATATCTTGCAAGGAACATTCTTGAATCACTTGTTCTGACCAAAGATTTTAAAGACCATCTTTTACAGATCATTCTTTCATTCAAGGTTATTATACTTGAATAGGCTTTACTTTTGGAGTTTATGTTGGTAAACTCTCAAAATTCTTTACCCTCTTACTTATCCAAATTTATTGTCCCAGATAAAATTTGGTTATGCATTCTATTAAGATAAATGCATCCGCTTAAGAGGATAAATGATTGCCTTTTCTAGGGTAAATGTCATGTTCATTCTATTTACCCTTTTGATCATACAACTAGGTGTATAAAATTAGTTCAAGGAGGTACATTTATACATCTCATAATGAACTTAAGACCTTAATCTAAATGGTCTTATCTTTAAGGCTTATCCTGATGTTTCCTATCGGATCTTGAGCCTATTTTCTCTCAGGTCATTAGAGAAAATTCTCAATGGGAGTTAGTTCTCACTGTCCCATGCCAATTAGTTCTTTCTCCAATCCGTAGAACCACATCCTTAATGTTTCCATATTTTTTTTGTCCTTTTCATTGCATTGTCCTCTTTTCATTGCCCTGTATTAGTGTGATCATTGCCCTCAATGACTAGATGTTGAAGTTCCTATGAACTTGTTAACATTGTTTACAATGAAAAATTACCCCATGTGTGTAGGGTCTCATATAGGCTTCTTATTTCTCTTTTGGATGTCTTTCAATCCAATTTCTTATTACCACTATCTTATGGTTAACATTTCTTAGTTTGTAACCTAAGTCCCTGGCCTTCCTAATCAGGTATGCCATGGGTATTATGGAACTTCAAGGTCCATAAGTAGGACTCGAAGCTTAACGTTTTTTCTTTTTGTAGTAAATTTTGTTGGATTTTGGATTAAGCCAAGGAGAGAGCACGTATCCATCCCTCCAAATCCACCCATATATATACCTCTAGCCAAAGGGGGTGCATGTCCTTGAGATTTGCCAAGTGTCCAGCCAAGTGCCCCTCATGTGGACACTTTCCCAAGGGTAATCACATGCCTTGTAATTTCCCAAGGTCTATCACATGCCTTCTAAATCAAATGAGGATTCTTCTCTCGCATACACACAACGTGGCTCCTAGAGAAGCTTCTCCCAAGACTAAGGTTTCCACACCTTAGGATAAATCAAGCCTAAGGTTCCAACCATTTCATTGGGAGGTCATATGAACAAATACCCCAAGGGTTAAAACCAAGGGTTCAACCCAAAGGTTCAAGGCATGTTCCAAGTGTAATTCAAAGGCTAGAACAAAGAAAACATACATCATTTTCTAAATTTTAGAATCCATATGTTTAAACTTCTAGACCCATGAATTATACAACATTCTTCCCCCCTTTAACATTTTTGTCCTCGAAAATGAGTGTAGGTATAATATGTGAAGTATTCGCCCCTACACCAAGATCTATACTCTGAACATGGTCATCTCTCTCTTTACATTCATTTCTAGTAATTAGATGAGGGCTAATCCCTACCTTAATATGAAACAAAATGAATCAAGATCGCTGCCCAAATCACTTTCCCTTAGTCCACCTGAATGTACATGCATGTCTTCTACCTATGGACTAGTGAAATGGGTGGACTTCTTTGGTGGTGTTTTTCTTTTGTCACATTCACAAACCTTGAGCTCCATAAAATAATACATTTATGTACACTTTGTACTTCCCTAGAAATTTATAATTTTAGGACCTTATGATAGAGATCGTATCTCTATCTTGAAAGGGCCAGAAACTAGATTCATCTTCCACTTTCAGAAGAAAGGAGAGGAATCTTTAGATGTTCTGAACTTAACTAATTCTTTTATAGTCCTTTTCAAATACAAATATACTTTATTTGTATTTGATAGGACTTAGGTAAAGATATGAATTTAGCAAAGTGGGTCTAGTGAGTTCTTGCCAAGACATGCTCAATGAGGATAAATATTATCTTCTCATTCCATAGCAACTTAGGTGGACTTATTTCGATCATTCAGGTTTTCTTAAACATAAGTTTCAAGTATTCCGAATGACAATACACCCAAATTTGGAAGTTCATGTCTGCTAGTGGATCTCGTCCCTAGATTAATCCTTAGAGTAGAGTTTAATCCTTTTGGAAGATCTTTGACATTCAAGACTTAGATCCGAAGATGACTTTAGAAATCAGAGTTATTTGGTAGAGCATTCTCCTAGGTATCTTCCCTGTCTTTGTTTGTCTTAGCTTAGCCCATTCTTCCAATGAGAATCAATACTAACTATCTTGAATGGACTCTGGTTCATACCCCACATAGTTATGTATACTAACCTTGAAGGTCACCAAAGCTTTAGTTCCAAGGTCTTGCAAGAAAGATACATGTTTCTAGGCATCATATCTCAGATCTTGCTAGGAACATTCTTGAATCACTTGTTCTCACCAAAGATTTAAAAGAGGATCTTTTACAAATCATTCTTTTATTCAAGGTTATTATACTTGAATAGGCTTTACTTTTGGAGTTTATCTTGATAAACTCTCAAAATTCTTTACCCTCTTACTTATCCAGATTTATTGTACCATATAAAATTTGGTTATGCATTCTATTAAGAAAAATGCATCTGCTTAAGAGGATAAAGGATAGCCATTTCTAGGGCAAATGTCATGTTCATTATATTTACCCTTTTGTTCATACAACTAGATGTATAAAATTGGTTCAAGGAGGTACATTTCAACATCTCATAATGAACCTAAGGCCTTAATCTAAATGGTCTTATCTTTAAGGCTTATCCTTATGTTTCCTATCAGATCTTGAGCCTATTTTCTCTCAGGTCATTAGAGAAAATTCTCAATGGGAGTTAGTTCTCACTGTCCATACCAGTGAGTACTTTTTCCAATCCGTAGAACCACATCCTTAGTGTTTCCATATTTCTTTTGTCTTTTTCATGCTCTCTAATTATTTACCATTATCATGAATTCCATCTTGGGATTCCTTGGCACCATAATCATGAGAGCAAAGACTAAGGTGTCTCAGTCTAATGCCAATTCAAAGGGCAATTTAGGCTGACCTTTGAACTTTCCTTGGTATCAAACTATAAATGGGTTTCATGTTTTGGACCAATGTAGGCCACTTGGATTATCCAACCATAAAGGGTTTGATATATTTGACCAAGTTAGATCACTTGGCTTTCTCAAAATTCCTCTTGAGATAAGATCAAGTCTCTTCTCCTTTAGATCCCTTTTTCAATGATGTTTACCCATGGTATTTTCTTGGGATTTTCAGCTCATACCTTCATGATTTGATATCCTTGCTTAAGTCTTCAACATCCTGTTGATGTTCTTCAATCCATCAACTATTCTCCTTTTAGGGATCAAGAATTATATGTTACCCTTTTGAATTAAGCAAGTTTCCATGATTATCGATCCAAACTTTGAATGCATCTTTATCCATTCTCAAATACCCTACTCTCAATATGCTTCAAGTCTTTGGCTAGCTTACCTTAGTTTACTTTCCAAATTGGAATTCTTTAATGAATTCCCTTGTTGCATATCTGGTTCCTATTTTGTTTGAGATTTAACTCAAAGACACTTAGGTACTTGGACATCCAATGTACTCCTTAATTTTCATGAAAGAGTTAAGGAATATATTGTGCTTAGAAGTATCATATTGATGATACCTTTCTTCCACCCTTTAAGGAGTTTTTGTCCTCGAAAATTGTGAAGAGAGATGGTGGATGCAATCCAAAGATGAGTTGGTGCTGCTACAACCAGTTTTACACCAGCCAACTGAGACTTCAGAGTTGATTAGTAGACCCTTTGAGCGTCCTCAATCCACCAAAATATCAGCCAAGTACTTTGGAGCATGTATCCGAAAAGTTTAAGTCAAGACAGACAAGTTGCAAGATGACTAGCTCCCAAAAACTTGCTATTTTTGGACATACACCTGCTGGAAAAACTGAACAGTGCTCTCAACCTCGTAAGAATAAAATAAATTCCTTTTGGGCATAGCAAATAGACTTATCAAGCTTCCCTATCCAAGTTAAAACACTTCAAATGATGGACTGAGCACTGAGAACAACATTCATCAATTTCTGGAACATGCCCACCATTCTCGGGGCTCTGCAGAGATAGACCAGTGAGCAGTAAAATGCAGATATCTCCAAAATGTAAATCCAATGACCATGAAAATTGATATGAAAATTGCTATCCAACGCATGTTAAAACACTGAAAAAGATTGCATAGAATGCGAGATATGACCTTCTGAAGTTACTGCTTTGAGTGAGTATAGGAGAGAACAAAAGAGAGAAGTAGATGATGATAAATGTATAGATTCACATATGATTACAACCACATTGGCAATGAATATTTGCACAATGGGAGTAGAATGATAGAGCTATGGAGTAAGCTCTTCAATCTCTACAAAATGACATGAAGTGGTCATGTACAAGGCTTGCTAATCGCCTCTTCCTTCTTGCTCTTTTTATAGCTATTCTTAGAGGGAGTTTTGAATTCGAATTCGAATGGCTCCACCTAAAAGTGATCCCCAAAGTTAGGAGATATTCCCTCAGCTCAAAAATTCTTGGTTTTAGGTAGTTAGAGCCACGACTTTGCTTTTACATCATGGATGAGGTAAGCCATCCTTTTCCTTTTTTCTTTTTCCATTTACAAGAGATAAAATGCACTCTTTTACAAGAGGTGTTCACATGACTACACATGTGACTTACAAATGATCATAATATCAAGCATATCAAGCATGTAGGCTTGGGTAAAATGCACCAACAGCTCTCCCTCAAGCCTAACATGCTTGGCCTCCAAATAAGTCTTCAATTGTCCTTGATTTCTTGCAAGGCAATCATCAACTTGAATCTACTTAACTTTGTACCATCAAGAGCTTTGGTCAACATGTCTGCACATTGCATATCTGTAGAGACATAGGATAGTTGAATATCCTTGCTCATTAGCTTCTCCCTTACATAATGGTAGTGGACTTCAAGATGCTTGGTTCTAGCATGGTATACCGGATTAGCGGCTAAATGTAGTGAGCTTGTGTTGTCACAAAAAATGTGAGGTGTTGAAGAATGAAGTCCAAGATATGTGTACAAAGACTTTAACCACATGATTTCTTGAGTTGCATTAGCCAAACCTTTATATTCGTCTTTGGTAGAAGATAATGCCACGGTTGGTTGCTTCTTCGATGAGCAAGAAATGATTTTTGAACCTGCAGACGATATATACCCGGATATGCTTCTTCTATCATCTCTAGATCCAGCCCAATCTGCATCTGAGTAGAGCTTTAGCTCAATATCTGAAGTATATGAATAGAACAAACCTTCATTCATGGTCCCCTTTAGGTACTTGAGGACTCTCTTGGCCGCATCCATATGTGGTCTTCTCGGCTTATGCATAAACTAACTCAATATGCTAACACTATAGCATATATCCACCCTTGTGAGAGTTGCATAATTCAAACTTCCAACCAAGCTTTGATAGCTTGTGATGTCTTCAATTGGCTCTCCTTCATAAGCACTAAGCTTATGATTTTGCTCCATAAGTGTACCTGCACACTTGGTATTTTCCATCTTGAATTTGATGAGCATGTCATGGACATACTTCCTTTGTGTGATGTATATACCTAAATTTGTGTAGATCAACTCCAATCCAAGAAAATAACTGAGTGGTCCAAGGTCACTTATTTTGAACTCCTCCTTCATTTGAGTCTTTACCTGTTTGATTACTTCAAGATCATTGCCTTTGATAATAATATCATCAACATACCCACATAAATAGATCACTTCAGATCCATTCCTCTTTATGAACAAAGAGGTATCCGCTTTGCTAGCTTTGAATCCTTGTTCTTGCAAATAAGTCACCAATATGAAATTCCAAGCTCTTGGAGCTTGCTTCAATCCATACAAATCTTTCTTTAGTTTGCAATCATAGTTAGGATGATGTGCATCCTCATATCCAGGAGGTTGTGCCATATACACTTCCTCAGAAATCCATCCATTCAAGAAAGCATTCTTTACATCAAGTTGATAGAGATTCCAATTTCTAGATGCAGCAAGACTAATGAGAACCCTAATTGTAGGCATTTTTTCAACAGGAGAGAAAGTCTCCTCATAATCAATACCATGGGTTTGAGCAAACCCTTTAGCAACTAACCTTGCTTTGTGTCTATTTATACTTCCATCTGGATTCCTCTTGATTTTGTATATCCATCAAGATCCAATTACCTTCATAGATGGCTTGTTAGGTACAAGCTCCCAAGTGTCGTTTTCCTTCAGTGCTTCCATTTCTTCATCCATTGCATCTCTCCAAGCTTTCTTGCTTTGTGCTTCTTCGAATGTGGTAGGTTCTTCATTGGTTGAATCCTTTGCAATGTAGATTGAGTGCTTGGTGACCAAAGAACTATCATAACCAAAACTCTCTGGTTTCTTCTTCTCCCTTGAAGACCTTCTAAGTGGTTGATGTGAGCTCTCGGGTCCATATGTAGCATCCTGCATCTTTGCTTTACCTTTGTTCTTCCATAGCTTTAGTCTTTCCAAGTCTTCTAGGTCAATCTCCGAATCACTTTCTTCAATCTGCTTTCGCTCCTTTGGTTGAAGTGATGGAAAATCTTCATCCAAGTCATATGGCAGCTTCACTTTCCTGTCATCATCAAACCATGATTTTTTTTCATAAAAAATTACCTCTCTACTCACAGAAAATCCTTTATTGGTTGGATTGTACAATCTATATCCTTTTTGGTTTTGATCATAACCAATGAATACACACTTCTCTGCCTTGGGATCCAATTTCCCTCTTACTTGAGAAGGAATGTGAGCATAGGCTAAGCATCCAAAGATTTTACAATGCTCTAGACTAGGTCTTCTTCCATTCCACACTTCATATGGAGTGGTTCCATCTAGTGACTTAGATGGAAGTCTATTTATGAGATATGTGGCTATAGACACAACCTCTGCCCATAGGTAGTTTGACAATCCTTTTCATTGAGCATGGACCTTGCAACTTCGACAATAGCTCTGTTTCTCCTCTCTGCTACACCATTGAGTTCGGGTGTATACCTTGTAGTGACTTCCCTTTTAATGCCTCTTTCATGCAAGAAGGCATCAAATTCAGAAGAGAAGTATTCTCCTCCACCATCTGATCTGAGTCTTTTCAAAGTCCTACGTGTTTGGTTTTCAACAAGAGCAATATACTTCTTAAAGCAATTAAAAACTTCATCCTTGTGCTTCATGAAAAACAGAATGGTCCACCTGCTACAATCATCTATGAAAGACACATAATATCTTGAGCCTGATATAGATGGCTCCTTACTTGGACCCCATACATCCGTGTGCACTAGATCCAAAGGATTTTGATACATATATCCTTTCTTATTGAAAGGTTGTCTATGAGCCTTGCCGAGTTGACAAGCTTCTCACTTATAAATCATGTGTTGCCTTGTGATATTAGGCAAACCAAGTACACTTTGGTCCCTGCAAATTTGTTTGAGTGTCCTCTCACCAATGTGAGCAAGCCTTTTGTGCCATATCTCCAACTCTGTAAGAGTTTGAGATCCATAGCTAAACAAAGCTACGTTCTTTGTATCTTCCACTTCAAAAGTGAAAAGCCTTCATGTCGTTTCTCCTTTGACAATCCTTCTAAAGCCTTGCCTTGGGTCTTCAACATATGCTCCAAATCGGTTGAATCTAACCTGCAATCCTTTTTCAACAATTTGTCCAACACTTATTAAATTTTTGGTAATTGTAGGGACATACAAGACTTTGCTTAAGAGGTTCATATTCCCATCTGATGTCTTCACATTACCTATCTTCTCCACTGAGTGCTTTGTGTCATCTCCTGTCTGCACTTCATGCTTGTTATGAGGATCTTCCAAATCAGAAAGTAAAGCCACATTTCCTGCTACATGGTTTGAGCATCCCGAATCAATGTAAAATATGTGATCATCATCCTTACCCTTCTTCACTCATAGATTCATAATCAATAATGAATCTTCTTGAATTTGGTCCTCTGCATAGTTATTGTAATCTCTTCTTCCTCTATGGCCACTTTGATAGTTGTTGTTGTTGTAATTGTTGTTGTAGTAGTTGTTGATGTAGCCTCCATTGTACCTGCCTCTATTTGATCCATAGCCACCTCTATTGAATCCTCTTCCTCTTGAGTTCCTCGGGTTCCTGAAACATTCTTCAGTAGTATGGTTAGATAAGCCACATATATTGCAAGGTTGAGATGATTGGAATCTCCCCCTACCTTGCTTTCCACTTCTGCCTCTTCCTCTAGCTCTTCCTCTTCCTCCAAAGTTTGCTTGGAAAGAGCTACCTTCATCTTCATTCTTCCTATTCTTTGACTTGTCCTTGACCTTAGCTTTATTAGAATATAAGGCAGAAGTTTGATTACCTCTTGAGGACTCACCACCTTTGCTAATCTTTGCTTCATGAGTGAAGAGTTGGCCCATGAGTGTGTTGAGGTCAGGTACATGCATATCCATGTATAAATCCATGGTTGTTGTGAATGACTCCCACTTGTCGTCTGCTTTGATTCCATTTATGATTTGTCTAATGATTTGCTCCTCTTCAATTACCTCTCCAATGCTTCCAAGTTGGTCAGAAATCTCCTTCATCTTTGTGACATAACCAGTCACATTTTGCTTTGGGCTTTTCTTCATTGTTGTGAACTCCATCCACAATTGGTTCTTCCTTGCTCGAGTGTTGGAAGAGAAGAAAGAAGCAAGTGCATTCCAGGTCTCTCTTGATGTCTTGCATCCCTTGACATGAGGTAAAAGAAAATCAGAGATTGAGTTTAGAATATAGGACCTTGCAAGTGCATCCTTCGAACACCAATTTGAAAGTCCTTCCACTTCTTCATGTGATGGTTGCCCTTTGTTCCTCATGGTTGGCATTGCTTCATCTCCGGATATGAATCCATATAGATTCCTCCCTTGAAGGTAAGCCTCCATCCTTAGAGACCATGCCAGGTAGTTGTTTCGATCCAATTTGTCAATTGTTGATGGAAATCCATCTCCCATGTTGCTTGACTATGCTCTGATACCACTGTGAAGAGAGATGGTGGATGCAATCCAAAGATGAGTTGGTGCTGCTACAACCAGCTTCACACCAGCCAACTGAGACTTCAGAGTTGATTAGTATACCCTTTGAGCTTCCTAAATCCACCAAAATATCAGCCAAGTACTTTGGAACATGTATCCCAAAAGTTTAAGTCAAGACAGACAAGTTGCAAGATGACTAGCTCCCAAAAACTTACTATTTTTGGACATACACCTGCTAGAAAAACTGAACATTGCTCTCAATCTCGTAAGAATTAGATAAATTACTTTTGGGCATAGCAAATAGACTTAGCAAGCTTCCCTATCCAAGTTAAAACACTTCAAATGATGGACTGAGCACTTAGAACAACATTCATCAATTTCTTGAACATGCCCACCATTGTCGGGGCTCTACAGAGATAGACCAGTGACCAGTAAAATGCAGATATCTCCAAACTGTAAATTCAATGACCATGAAAATTAATATGCAAAAATTAGACAGTAACATCTATCCAACGCACATTAAAACACTAAAAAAGGTTGCGTAGAACTCGAGATATGACCTTCTGAAGTTACTTCTTTGAGTGAGTATAGCAGAGAACAAAAGAGAGAAGTAGATGATGATAAATGTATAGATTCACATATGATTACAACCACATTGGCAATGAATATTTGCACAATGGAAGTAGAATGATAGAGCTATGGAGTAAGCTCTTCAATCTCTACAAAATGACATGAAGTGGTCACGTACAAGGCTTGCTAATCGCCTCTTCCTTCTTGCTCTTTTTATAGCTATTCTTGGAGGGAGTTTTGAATTCGAATTCAAATGGCTCCACCTAAAAGTGATCCCCAAATTTAGGAGATATTCCCTCAGCTCAAAAATTCATGGTTTTAGGTAGTTAGAGCCACAACTTTGCTTTTACATCATGGATGAGGTAAGCCATCCTTTTCCTTTTTTCTTTTTCCATTTACAAGAGATAAAATGTACTCTTTTACAAGAGGTGTTCACATGACTACACATGTGACTTACAAATGATCATAATATCAAGCATATCAAGCATGTAGGCTTGGGTAAAATGCACCAACAAAAACTCCAAGAAAATGATGTTCATTCAATTTCCTATCCAAATGGGAGGTTCATTTATGCTCAATCCTTGATTGAAAAAGCTCTCAAATATCCTTGAGCTTAAGCTTCCATTATCCTTAAGTTCAGTGTCCCATACCACTGAACCCACTTAAGTGATATTTTAAACCTAAACGTCCCATACCATCCGATTTACAATCTCACCTTAGTGTAGAAAACTTTAGCTCTTACTCAGGGATTAGACCCCATTCGTCTTATCAAATATAATCAAAATTCTTTGTAAGTTACATTCTTATAGAGTCTTGATTTGTTCTTGAAAAGACCTTGAAAATTGAGCTTTCATTGAACTATTTCCTTGATCAGATGCAGTCAAAGTTATCTTTGTTTATGTCATTTGATAATAGATCTAGTATTCTCATACTAGATATTATCTATTGACATAAGTAAGCATCTGTACCAAAGGATATAGTCAATCATAAGATTTGCTAAATGGTTACCTTTTTAACCATCTTGATAAATTGTTTCTTTCTCATAGAGCACATTTTGGAGTAGAGGTCTTAAGAGTTTCAACCCTTTAATCTTCCTCTTCTCTAGATATGGTTAATGAGTTACAATTCTTCACTCTTGAAGCAATTTTCTCAAAGCTCCAAATGGATCCTATCTCTTGTCAATGAAGGAAGAAGCTTATTGGAGAAGAAATGAATGCTAAAAAGGGTAAAATGGTTCAAGCATTTTTTCCCTAATATGTCATTTTACGACATTCTCTTCCCCCTTTTAGTGTGATCATTGTCCTCAACGATCAGATGTTGAAGTTCCTATGATCTTCTTAACATCGTTCATAATGAAAAATTACCCAATGTGTGTAGGGTCTCATATTGGCTTCTCATTTCTCTTTTGGATGTCTTTCAATCCAATTTCTTGTTACCACTATCTTATGGTTAACATTTCTTAGTTTGTAACCTAAGTCCTTGGCTTTTAATCAGGTATGCCATGGGTATTATGGAACTTCAAGGTCCATAAGTAGGACTCGAAGCTTAAGTTTTTTTCTATTTGTAATAAATTTTGTTGGCTTTTGGATTAAGCCAAGGAGAGAGCATGTATCCACCCCTCCAACTCCACCCATATATATACCTCTAGACCAAGAGGGTGCATGCTTTTGAGATTTGCCAAGTGTCCAACCAAGTGTCCCTCATGTGGACACTTTCCCAAGGGTGATCACATGCCTTCTAATTTCCCAAGGTCTATCACATGCCTTGTAAATCAAATGAGGATTCTTCTCTCACATACACACAAGGTGGCTCCTAGAGAAGCTTCTCCCAAAACTAAGGTTTTCACACCTTAGGATAGGTCAAGCCTAATTTTTCTTTTGTCACGCTCACAAACCTTGAGCTCCATAAAATAATAATACATTTTAGAACACTTTGTACTTCCCTAGAAATGTATAATTTTAGGAGTCTATGATAGAGATCGTATGTCTATCTTGAAAGGGCTAGAAACTAGACTCATCTTCCACTTTCAGTAGAAAGGAGAGGAATCTTCAGATGTTCTGAACTTAACTTATTCTTCTATAGTGCTTTTCAAATACAAATATACTTAATTTTTGATAGATCTTAGCTAAAGATATGAATTTAGCAAAGTGGGTCTAGTGAGTCCTTGCCAAAACATGCTCAATGAGGAGAAATATTATCTTCTCATTCCTTAGCAACTTAGGTGGAATTATTTCGATCATTCACGTTTTCTTTAAACATAAGTTTCAAGTATTCCGAATGACAATACACCCAAATTTGAAAGTTCATGTCTCCTAGTGGATCTCTGTCTTGATCATTCTTGATTTTCCCTAGATTAATCCTTAGAGTAGAGTTTAATCCTTTTGGAAGATCTTTGACATTCAAGACTTTGATCCAAAGATGACTTTAGAAATTGGAGTTATTTGGTATACCATTCTCCAGGTATCTTCCCCATTCTTTGTTTGTCTGAGCTTAGCCGGTTCTTTCAACGAGAATCAGTACTAGCTATCTTGAACCGACTTTGGTTCATACCCCAGATAGTTATGTATACTAACCTTGAAGGTCACCAAATCTTGCAAAGAGGAACAAATCTTTATAAACCAATTCTTTCAAATCGTCAAAATTGAGGAATAATACTTTATCAAGCCATCAAGATACCCTCTAGATTTTCTACTGGATGGAGTTTAGATGATTCAAGTTTTGCAGCTTTAGTTCCAAGGTCTTGCAAGAAAGATACATGTTTCTAGGCATCATATCTCAGATCTTGCTAGGAACATTCTTGAATCACTTGTTCTCACCAAAGATTTAAAAGAAGATATTTTACAGATCATTCTTTCATTCAAGGTTATTATACTTGAATAGGCTTTACTTTTGGAGTTTATCTCGGTAAACTCTCGAAATTCTTTACCCTCTTACTTATCCAAATTTATTGTACCATATAAAATTTGGTTACGCATTCTTTTAAGAAAAATGCATTTGCTTATGAGGATAAAGAATAGCCTTTTCTAGGGTAAATGTCATGTTCATTCTATTCACCCTTTTGTTCATACAACTAGGTGTATAAAATTGGTTCAAGGAGGTACATTTCTACATCTCATAATGAACCTAAGACCTTTATCTAAATGGTATTATCTTTAAGGCTTATCCTGATGTTTCCTATCGGATCTTGAGCCTATTTTCTCTCAGGTCATTAGAGAAAATTCTCAATGGGAGTTAGTTCTCACTGTCCCATACCAGTGAGTACTTTCTCCAATTCATAGAAGCACATCCTTAGTGTTTCCATATTTTTTTTTGTCCTTTTCATGCTCTCTGATTATTTACCATTATCATGAATTCCATCTTGGGATTCCTTGGCATCATAATCACGAGAGCAAAGACTAAGGTTTCTTAGTCTAATGTCAATTAATTCAAAGGTCTCTTTAGGTTGACCTTTGAACTTTTCTTGGTATCAAACTATAAAAGGGTTTGATCTTTTTGACCAATGTAGGCCGCTTGGATTATCCAACCATAAAGGGTTTGATATATTTGACCAAGTTAGATCACTTGGCTTACTCAAAATTCCTCTTGAGATAAGATCAAGTCTTTTCACCTTTAGATCCCCTTTTCAATGATGTTTACCCATGGGATTTTCTTGGGAACTTCAGCTCATATGTTCATGAGTTGATTAAGTCTTCAACATCGTGTCAATGTTCTTTAAACCATTAACTATTCTCCTTTTAGAGATCAACAATTATATGTCACCCTTTTGACTTAAGGAAGTTGCCATGTTTATCAATCCAAACTTTGGATCCATGTTTATTCATTCTCAAATACCCTACTCTGAATATGCTTCAAGTCTTTGGCTAGCTTACCTTAGTTTACTTGCCAAATTGGAATTCTTTAATGAATTCCCTTCTTGCATATCTGGTTCTTACTTTGTTTGAGATTTAACTCAAACACACTAAGGTACTTGGACATCCAATGTACTCCTTAATTTTCATAAAAGAGTTGAGGAATATCTTTTTCTTAGAAGTATCATATTGATGATACCTTTCTTCCCCCCTTTAAGGAGTTTTTGTCCTCAAAAACTACAGGATAATGATGTTCATTAAATCTCTATCCAAATGGGAGGTTCATTTATGCTCAATCCTTGATTGAAAAAGCTCTCAAATATCCTTGAGCTGAAGCTTCCATTATCCTTTAGTTCAGTGTCCCATACCACTAAACCCACTTAGGTGATATTGTAACCTAGACGTCCCATACCATCCGATTTACAACCTCACCTTAGTGTAGAAAACTTTAGCTCTTACTCAGGGATTAGACTCCATTAGAATTATCAAATATAATCAAAATCTTTGTAAGTTACATTCTTACAGAGTCTTGATTTGTTCTTGAAAAGACTTTGAAAATTGAGCTTTCATTGAACTATTTCCTTGATCAGATGCAGTCAAAGTTATCTTTGTTTATGTCATTTGATAATAGAGTTAGTATTCTCATACTAGATATTATCTATTGACATAAGTAGGCATCTATATCAAAGGATATAGTCAATCATAAGCTTTGCTAAATGGTTACCTTTTTAACCATCTCGATAAATTGTTTCTTACTCATAGAGCACATTTTGGAGTAGAGGTCTTAAGAGTTTCAACCCTTTAATCTTCCTCTTCTCTAGATATACTTAATGAGTTACAATTCTTCACTGTTGAAGCAATTTTTTCAAAGCTCCAAATGGATCCTACTTTTGTCAACGAAGGAAGAAGCTTATTGGAGAAGAAATGAACGCTTAAAAGGGCAAAATGGTTCAACCATTTTTTCCCTAATATGTCATTTTATGACATTCTCTTCCCCCTTTTAGTGTGATAATTGTCCTCAATGATTAGATGTTGAAGTTCCTATGAACTTCTTAACATCGTTCACAATGGAAAATTAAAATAAGTAGGACTTGAAGCTTAAGGTGTTTTCTAATTGTAATAAATTTTGTTGGCTTTTGGATTAAGCCAACATATAAAAAGCATAAAAGTTAATGGACATTGAGTCTCATAATGTCATCACACCATTAAACTTTTATGCTTTTGACTTCATATGAAGAAGTCATTTTTCTATCTTAAAACCTTAAACTTAATGAAGTTACTTCTCTCTTTTGAAACGGGTAGAGACTAGGGTGCTACGAATGACATTAAATCCCATATACAGAATAAAATGCTGAGTGGATATCTATAAATAAGGAGCGGTTGGTGTGTCACATAATTGAAAAGGAAAGAGCTCCACCACTCTGCCTCCCTCTCCACGTGATCTTAGGTGCCCTTTATGGTTGCTCATGATGATATATGACTGATTTGAAGCTCCTTCCATGGCTACCACAAATGTGACTTTAGCCCAAACGAGGTGTTGTCCACGGGCGGCCTAAAAGAGGGGGCCTATCGAACACCATTTTGCTCGCTGAATCGTCAAGCTATGGGACATAGTGTGACAGAGAAGCTATGACAGAGAAGCTACTCGCATGGGATAGCATGACATCGAACCCACTCTCATGCGCTCAAAATGCAAATTAATAGAGTTACAAATTCTAGATTCACGAGTTCAAATGTATAATCACCTAGCTCTAAGTATCAATGTTGTGAAACTAAATTCCACAAACAACTATACTATGAAAGAATCAATCAACTAGCAAGACCACTAGAGAAGAGAGAGCACGTATACACCCCTCCAACTCCACCCATATATATATACCTCTAGCCCAAGGGAGTGCATGTCCTTGAGATTTGTCAAGTGTCCAGCCAAGTGTCCCTCATGCAGTATCCACCCCTCCAAATCCACCCATATATATACCTCCAGCCCAAGGGGGTGCATGTCCTTGAGATTTGCCAAGTGTCTAGCCAAGTGTCCCTCATGCAGACACTTTCCCAAGGGGGATCACATGCCTTCTAATTTCCCAAGGTCTATCACATGCCTTCTAAATCAAATGAGGATTCTTCTCTCACGTACACACAAGGTGGCTCCTAGAGAAGCTTCTCCCAAGACTAAGGTTTCCACACCTTAGGATAAATCAAGACTAACGATTCAATTGGGAGTAGGAATCACAACACGAATAGGAATCTGAAGAATATCATCATCTTCAATACCGTCTGCATCACCTTCAACAACTGTGTATGTAGGTGTAATAAGATGTTTTTCAACACCCTACACAATATTCCATAGTCCTTTTGCAACCAATACATGATGCATCATATATGCCCATAATGGGTAATTGATACCGTCCAAATTATCCTCAACAACCAACATACAGAATACATCATTGCTTTCAGCCATGGTCACTGACTAAAATACCCTGATGCAAAAATGAATGTATCTCAAAAAGTTGAATAGAACTACCTTGTCGAGTTCTTTTAAACCTGTAGCAGACTTCAAGATGCTTATACTAGCAAAACCAAAACCTGTATATATCTTTGGCACAAAAAGACAAAATCACCTTCAAAAGCATTGTGATAGTGCATTCAAAGGCCAAAACAAACGTTGATTGTGATTTCAGTACGACAAAGCAAAGTTGTTTTGAACTCCTAATCGCCCTGAGTATGCCCTCCAAATTTCATGTGATTTTGAGACTCTGGCTGGAGGGGTGCCGATGATGCCCTAGATGAAGCAGTGACCTGATATGATACCAATTGTTGGAGTTTGAGATCTGCGAAAGCACACAAACAACACAAGGAAGAAGAAGAAGCTTGCAGCACAACACATAATATTAAATGTATTACCACTAGAATATACAAAGATAAGTGATCCATTAGGGTTATAGGTGTATGTACAAGGGGGGGGGGGGAACCTCCTAAAGAGGGAAAAAAGTGCTCCGGTGGTCGTAGTGTGTTCACACACATCACTACCTAAATATATCAACACCTACTCTCTCAAAATTTAATTAATGGAAAGAACAACTATCTTTAATCGATAATTTTGTGTTGGCCTCCATAGGTGTAGAAATATCCTCATAATCCTCCATTCTAAATGCCTTCAAAATTTGTCTTGCTTACTTTTTTTGAGAGATAAAATTCTTCCATGGTTCCTAACATACTTCAAGGCCTAAGCAATAATGCATTAAGCCTAAGTATATCATTTGAGATTCCTAACTTAGGGCATCTAAGAGCATCTCCATTTCCTATAATCACAAGGTCATCTACATAGATTACAATCACAATTGTCTTCCCTTCTCTCTTTAGAACATACAAGTTAGCATCAAAAGACTTTTCACCCATATAAGGCCTTCTTCAACCTAAATACCTTGTTCTCTAAACGGGGAGCCTCAAATTCTGGTGGCTAAGGCACATATACCTCTTCCTTGAGTTCTCCATTTAGGAATGTTGATTTGGCATCCATGTGATAGACAAGCCATTGTTTATAGGCAACCATAGCTGGTACTACTTTGACAGTAGTCATATTTGTAGTGGGAGGAAATGGGTCAAAGAAGTCAATCCCTTCAACTTGTGAGTAGGCCTGTGCAATGAGTCTTGCTTTGTACTTCTTCAAAGTACCATCAACCTTGTACTTTAGCTTCAAACACACTTGGTGACAATGAACCTCTTCCATATTTTTTTGGTTCCTTTTCTTATTCTTGAATGAGTTCATCCATCCGAGTTGTATTTACAATATGGGCACTTGCCCATCTCTAGTCCTCTATTCTTTGTGATCGCCTTAGTCCATCTTCATCCTATTCTAGTGACTATGGGATGGGGTTTGTAGAATCATAGAGCTGCCTAACCCAACGTGGCAATGGCTTATCCGCTTGGTTGATGACAACTTGGTGACGTTTAGACTCAGCATCTGAAGATGACGCTTCCTTATCTTGTGAAGAACGAATGACTCTTTGGCCAGCTTCATCATGGTTTTCCCCATCGCCTGATGATAAAGTGAAAGCTCTCTTTTCCTCCTCCATTGCATATGGTTGCTCCTCCTTAAACAACACATTGCAACTCACTATGATCTTCTTAGCTTCAGGGTCATAAAGCTTATAAGCCTTCTTATCTTCGTTGTACCCTAAGAAGATACATTTGATTTTTTTCTCCAAGCTTAAAATAACCATTTGGCCACCTATTTATTGGCCATTCCTTCAATGGGTAGAGCCCATAAACCACCTTGATCTTTTTGACATATGGAATTAGCCCATGTACTTGCCAACCAACCTATTCAAAATGTTAGTAAGGACCAAAGCTTTGAGAAGGGCGAACATGTACATTAACAACACACATTTGTTATCTCGTTGACACCCAACTCGACTACATACACAATCAATGTGACAATCATGGAGAATAGTTAAGTACTTTGTTTAAATCCAAACTTTTGGAAAATTAGTATGGCTATACCAAATAGGAGAATTATAGCTACTTCGAAAATGCCATAAACAATCCATAATCTATAATGTATAACTCTATGGGAGTATAACTCTATGGGAGTAATTATAAAGTAATTATGGGAGTAGCTAGTAGTTTATTTATTATAGGTGTACTTAAACAAGCCCTTTACTATGTGGTAGTAGATTATTCATGCTTATTTGTGTAACAAAACAAACAAAATATATACTTCAAAAATTAATAAGCCAAAGGATTATCCCTCATCTTGAAGATCGATGCTTATGTTACAGCTTGCACATGTAGATATTGAGTGACTATTATATGTCGTAAAAGTCATGACAATTCTAAAGGAAAATTATTATGGGAATTGTTTGATAATTTCGTTTTCACAACCAAATATAATGTGTATTCGTGAAACAGTAGAAGTACATTACCATTAGACAATGTATTCTAGATCCTAGTAATGAACATGTTTGGCAGCCTTATATGTACTTTGATTGAGTAATTAAAGGAATAATCCAAATTTATGGAGCAATCATTGAAACAAATAGTCTTACCAAATATTCAGAGAACGAATTTTTGAGGACATATATTTTTGTAATGATAATTATAAAGCAAGAAGAGGTAAGTTGTAGTCAATCCCATATAAAACATGTAATTGGTCACCATTTCTGATAGATATGATAGATATGTAATTGGACAAGGAGACAACAAATTCGTTGACCATGTTGCTTTATCTTCTTTACCTCAATATTGAATGTTGTAATTGGTCACCATTTCTGATAGATATGATAGATGTTCAGTGGACAGCAAAGGACTTTAATGAATGAGGAAACAATATTGAACATTCGAGGCCAACAAAACAACCATTGGCCTAGTGATTTGACACCTAGAGTCTCTGGGAGGAAGTCCTAAGTTCAAATCTGGTTGGACATATCTTGAGTTTCTCAAGGATGCGTGCCTCTACCATACGAAGTCGGATGTGTGAGCATGTTTCCAATTCATTGTACTCTAAAAAAAAAAAAAAAGAGAGAACAACTTTGGGTGGAACAAGATATGAGAGGATCACATGAAAAAAAAATAATTTTTTAAAGCTAAATCTAGGGCCCGTTGGTTCATTAAAACAACCAATAGACACTACATATCTCTGCAACCAATATCTCTACATATCGTAATCAGAGTTATGCTACTACACTATTAACATTGTAATCTACTACCATTTTATTGAGCCTTTATTAAAGGAATAATTACTTGTTTGAAGACAATCCATAACCAGATGCATCTTGAGAGTTTGAATGCGGATGCTATAAACAGATTAGGATGTGATATATATATATATATATACAAAAAGGAGATAAGAAATCTTTGAATAAAAGTTTTCATCAAGAACGTGCAATCAAGTAATACATCCAGCTTTTCCACCCAAATATCTGAAAAAACCAAAGCAGTTAAACAATGCAATATTAATGAAGATATTCATGAAGCGATTTTATTACAATGTTCCCCCCATCAATAAGACAGAAATGTTATTTTATGGGTCATGTTTGCAAGAATACAATAAGGTTGATTATAGTAAGATGAAGCATTGTAGTAAGAAACTAATGATGAAGCATTTTATAATGATGAAGCATTGTAGTAAGAAACTAATACACACTCGAAACTTATTGTAAACTTGCAGGCAACTTGCAAGCCCAATGATTAGATTCAAAGAGTAATAATAAAAATGTAAAAAGAATGAATATACATGTTAAGACAATACATTGGGTTAATAATATTAAAAAATTAAAGAGTTCTCACTCCACAAGACCTCCAAATGATCTATCGGTAGCTCACACTCATGAGGACCCTCATATATAGCCTTGAGAATCAGTTTTTTCAAGAGTAATGTACGTTGATATATTTAGGTATTGATGTTTGTGAACACGCTAGGATCGCCGGGGCACCATTTTCCCTCTTTAGGAGTTTTTTTTCACCCTGCTTGTATATACGGCTATAGCCCTAACGTGTTACTTATCTTTGTACATTATAGTGGTAATACATTCAGTATTGTGTGTTGTGCTCCAAGCTTCTTCTTCTTCCTTGTGCTGTTTGCGTGCTTCCACAGACATCTAACTCCAACAATTGGTATCAGCGCAGGTCGCCGCTTTATCTAGGGCGTCGTTGAAACCCCTCCGATCGCAGTCTCAAAATCGTGCAAAATATGGTGAGCATACTCAAGCTGATTAGGAGATCAAAACTGCTTCGATTTGTGTGCCAAAATTGCGATTTGAGCTTGTTTTGGCCTTTGAATGTACTATCACAATGCTTATGCACGCTATTTTGTCTTTTCGTGCCAAAGATATACAGGTTTCGGTTTGCCAGTATAAGCATCTCGAAGTCTACCAAAGGTCTAGCAGAACTCATCAGGGGTAGTTCTGTTCAACTTTTTCAGATACAATCATTTTTTTGCATGAGGGTATTTTCGTCAGCACCCACGACTGAAAGCAGTGATGTACTCCGTATGTTGGTTGTGCAGGATAAGTTGGATGGTACAAATTACCCATTGTGGGCTTGTATGATGCTACATGTATTGGTTGCAAAAGGATTGTGGAACATTGTGCATGGTGTTGAAAAATGCCCTATTACACCTGCACATATCGGTATTGAAGCTGATGTAGATGGCATTGAAGATGCTGATATTCTTTAGATTCCTGTTTGTGCTATGATTTCTATTGCACCTACTGTAGAGAAAATTCATTGGGATGGCAGAGAGCTAAGGCACATGCATTGATAGCCTTGTCTATTAAATGTGCCATTATTCCTCACATTTGCTCTTGCAAAATAGCTAAGGATGCTTGGGATACACTTACCACATTGTACCAGGCTAGGAATGAGGCTCGTGTTGCTTACCTTCAAAAACAGTTGGAGAGTGAGCATATGAATGAAGGTGATTCTATGGATAGTTTTCTGACAAAGATCAATTTGAAGGAACAATTCTGCTCATGAAGTTCTTCCTAATAGTTCACTTGTGCATACTGTTCTGAATGGTCTTCCTGACTCATATCAGAGTTTTTCTTCTACTCTTCGTTTGATGATGAAAGGCAATCCAAATGCCTTAACATTTGAAGAGTTAGTTTATGTTCTACTGCAAGAAGATCAATCTAGGCAGAACATGTTCATTATGCATGTTGCAGATCAAGCTTTCTTGGCTAGTTAGAAGGGCAAAGGTAAATGGAGCTCATCTACTAGTAAGCAAAAATCTGCAAATGGTTCGAAGAAGGAAGACAAAGATGAGAAGAAATGAGAAAAGAAGAAATTATTTTGCAAATACTATAAAGCAAATGATCATGTCATTAAGAGCTGTCCAAAACTGGATGCTAAAGAGGCAAAGAAGAAAGAGGTTGGAATGGTTGTTGCAGAGGCCTCTACACTGAAAACAGAGTCTGCTAATCTTGTACAAAATGAAGAATGGGTGTTTACTACTATTTGCAATTTTGACCCATCTTCTCATGAGCAGTGTATGTCTACAATAGACTCAGATGTTTGGTATTTTGATAGTGGGGCAACCAAACATATTACCTCGTAGCGTAGTTTCTTCACTTCACTTGAGCCTGCCCCTACAGGCAATACTATCACATGCTACTCTTATCCTGTCATGGGTGGTGGTAAGATCATTGTGACTAGTACTAATGGTAGTTCTTTCACTTTGTTGGATGCTTTATTTGTGCCAGGGATCAAGAAAAATATGTTATCAGTTTCTGCATTAGCCAAGATTGGCTTGGTTGTGAAATTTGTTGATGATAGATGTACAGTTCATGATATGCCAAATAGCAACATGATTATTGCTTCTGGCATTTTATGTCGTGGGCTGTATAAGCTCATAGACTATGAAAAATCTGTGAATGATTTGGCATGTGCAGTACATGTTTCTCAGGCTATTTTAGATGCAAAGCTTTGGCATGCACACTTTGGTAATCTAAATTTTGCTAGTTTGCTATGCCCATAGAAATTTGAAATGGTGTCCTCTTTGCCCAAATATGAGGCATCTGGCAAACATGTATGTGAAGGCTGTATTTTGGGCAAAATACAACATTCCTCATTCCCAAAAGATAGTTCAATTTGCACTACTTAAAGATATGCAGTTTGTTCACAATGATGTCTGTGGTCCTATGCAGACAAACTCTTTTGGGAACCATCTTTACTTTGTGACTTTCATTAATGATTTTTCCAGGCATGCATGTGTATATCCACTCAAAGAAAAGTCCAAAGTGTTTATGTGCTTCAAGTAGTTTTTGCTTTTGGCTGAAAATCTGTCAGCATGTAAAATGGGCACCCTCCGTTCTGATCGAGGGGAGGGAATATATGTCTTCTGACTTTAATGCATTTCCCGCTCAATGTGGGATAAAACATCAATATACAGTGCCGTATACACCTCAACAAAATGGAGTTGCTGAATGGAAGAACAGATCACTCATGGAGATGGTGAGGTGTATGGTCAAGAGTCAGACCTTACCTCATAGTTTCTAGCTTGAGGCTGTTATGTGTGCAATATATGTACTTAATAGGTGTCCCACTAAAGCACTTCAGTCTATCACTCCATATGAGGCTTGGCATGGTCGCAAGCCATTTGTTGCTCATTTGCGTGTTTTTGGTTGTCTAGCAAAGGCTATCATCTATATCATCCACAGACTAAATGCATTTTGGTTAGCCGTGATGTTGTTTTTGTGGAAGATGCTATTCAACCTTTGCTTTCATGTATGAAGGAGACATCTGTTAGCTCCAAAGACATGTGGACATTCTAGTGCTAGTCCTAATGAAGCAACTTCTTAGCATTTGCAGGTTTCATGTGATGATGCAAATCATTCCATTTCTGATGCAGATTTACATGATGCACTTGTTGATGAGAGAGCTGATATTAAGGAGGCAAAAACTATGCCAAAATGGCTGGTGTAGACTTTAAATGACAACAAATTAGATGCACCTCTATCATATCCTACTCATTCAGGCTCTCATAGTGCCTCTTTTGCATCAGATTGCTATGTTATGGCTGCATCTAATCTCTATGATGAGATTGAGCCTGTTTCATTTGATGAAGCACAAAATTTAGAGCATTGGATGGCTGCAATGCAATCTAAATATGATGGTATCATGAAAAATGGTACCTGGTCTTTATGTGACTTGCCTCCTCGCAAGAAGGCCATTGGCACTAAGTGGGTATACAAGCTGAAGTGTAAACCTGATCGAATAGTTGATAGGTATAAGGCTAGGCTTGTTGCAAAGGGTTATGCTTAGGAAAGAGACATTGATTTTGATGAGACCTTTGCTCCTACTTACCGAATGACTACTATTTGTAGCATCTGTGCACTTGCAGCTCAACATGGTTGGGATGTACATTAGTTGGACATTAAAACTGCATTTGTGAATGGTGACTTGCATAGAGAAGTGTATGTTTTTCAGCTCCATGGATTTTTGCATAAAGGGCATGAAAACCAGGTGTGCATGTTAAAGAAGGCATTATATGGTTTAAAGCAAGCACTACGTGCTTGGTATGAAAAGATACATGCCTATCTGATTGCACATGGATTTGAGAACAATCCAACTAAAAGCACCTTATATGTTAAGCATGCTAATGATGTACTTCTGACCATTGTTGTGTATGTTGATGACATGTTGCTCACTGGTCCTCATGACAAGCATATTGCTAATTTTAAGTCTAATTTGCATGCCCCATTTGAGATGTCTGATTTGGGGCATTCACATCATCATTTGGGCATTCAATTTATGCAAGTTGATGGTGGAATAGCTTTGTGTCAAACAAAACATATCGACACATTATTGCAAGATTTTGGCCTTGAGGATTGTAAGCCTATTGCCACTCCTATGGAGACAAGTTTACGATTGAGTCTTCATGATGCTGGAGATGCATTTGATGCTATTCTCTATCAATAGGTTGTTGGATGCTTGATTTACTTATGCATTACTCGACCAGATATTCAATTGTTGTCTTATAGATGAGCAAATTTATGCATTGCCCAGGTGGCCAACATTGTTAGGCAGTTAAGCACATCTTTCTCTACTTGAGTGGTACTGGCTACTTGGATTGTTTTATCCCAAGGAGGGATCACTACCATCAAATTTACATGCCTTTTTTGATAGTGACTAGGCTAGTTGCTATGACACTTGTGTGTCCACTAGTGGCTTTTGCTTCATGCTTGGTAGCTCATGTATATCTTGGTTGAGCAAGAAGCAGTCTATTGTGGCCACTTCCAATTGTGAGGCTGAGTATAGGGCAGCTTTGACAGTGATTGTTGAGTGTGTGTGGCTCAGATTCCTTATGGCTGATTTGGGTGTTGGTCAATCTTCTGCCAGCACCATCTTCACGGATAGTCAGAGCGCATTGGCAGTTGCGAGGAACCTATGTTCCATGCTCGCACTAAGCACATTGAGGTGCATTATCATTATGTCAAGGAGAGGTTCTCTGTTGGAGAGATCAGTTTGGCATATATGCCCACACAGGAGAACATTGCAGACCTTTTCACAAAGGCTCTACCTAGGGAGAAGTTTTAAGATTTTCGCAAAGCTTTGGGCTTACTTCCTTTTGTGGATTGATTCCACATAGCTTGGCACTTCCTTATACATGAGTTCTAGGTCCTTGTTCACCGCGTGAATCCTAGGGGGGATTTGTTGATATATTTAGGTAGTGATGTGTGTGAACATACTAGGACTACTGGGCACTTTTTTCCCTCTTTAGGAGGTTTTTTCCCTCTTTAGGAGGTTTTTTCCCTCAGCTTGTATATATGCCTATAGCCCTAACATGTTACTTATGTTTGTACATTCTAGTGGTAATGCATTCAGTATTGTGTGTTGTGCTCCAAGCTTCTTCTTCTTCCTTGTGGAAGAGGAATATTGAATGCCTTTATTGTCATAAGAAGGGACACATGAAGAAAGGTTGCTATGTGTTAAAGAATGCTAAAGGTAAAGGGCAAAATGTTGATGGCATGTTACACAACTACCTGCACAATCTATTTTGACTGTGAAGATTGAAGAAATCAATGATATTTTTGATGATGTTGATGTGTTGACACTTGAAAATACTATGCCTACTGAGGTTCTTATGGCTGATTCTCTTTCCCACATGTATCTGCTAGATTCCGGTGCTTCTTTCCATGTGACACCACATAGAGAATGGTTCTCTACTTATGGAGCAAAGTCTCTTGGTATTGTGAGACTTGGTGACTCTTATCAGCGTGACATTGTTGGGATTGGAGATGTGGTTGTGCAGTTCATTGATGATTCAAAATTTACTATGCATAATGTATGCCATGTACCTCAGTTATCATGTATTTTGATGTCAATTGGTCAACTTGATGACCTTGGTTAGAAGGTGGTTTCCTATGCTCATTTCGTTTGCATATCAAAGGGCAATATGGTTATTGCAAAAGGAAGCAAAGTTGGCTCACTTTATCCTTTATTTCTATCATAGAAAGGACATTTATTAGCTATTATTGAACACCATATGACTTGTATTTGGAATGGCCGTTTTGGCCACATATCTCATAGTGGAATGGAAAATCTTTCTCATTCTGGCTACTTATGAGTGTTATCTTTCTGTGAGTTTTCATTTTGTGAGCATTGTCAATATGGAAAGGAAACTAGGAATGTGCATAAAATGCACATTGACTCTTCAATTCAACCTTTAGATCTCATTCATATAGATGTGTGTGGTCCTATGACCACAAGGTCATTAGGTGGTTCTCTTTACTTTGTCACTTTCATAGATGATGCTACTAGAAAAGTTTGGGTGTATCCTATCAAATTGAAGGATAATGTATTCCCTATTTTCAAAAAATGGCTTGCTTCAGTTGAGATTATAAAAGGAGCTAAGCTTAAGGCTTTATGTTTAGATAATGGTGGTGAGTACAGCTCACATGAATTCCACCTTTTCTATCTTTCTAGAAGAATTCGTAGAGAGTTTACAACTCCTTACACCATAGTATAGAATGGTGTATCTGAAAGAATAAATATAACTATTAAAGATAGATTTCTATGATGCATCATGCAAACCTTTCACAAGGATTTTTGGTAGAAGCAGTGTTGACTGAAGTTTAAGTGATTAATCTTTCACCTAGTATTGCCAAAGGTATGAAAGTGGCACAAGAGTTATGGACAGGTAAGCCACCATATTATGATCATCTTTGAGTTTCTGGGTGTGAAGCATATGTTCATATCCCCAATAATCTTAGACAAAAGCTAGACCATAAGTCAAAAAGATGCATTTATCTTTGATATGTTCAAGAAGGACAATTTGGATATCGCTTATGCGATCCTGAAACATGGTCAATGATCAAAATTAGTGATGTCATTTTCAATGAGTCTAAGATGCATAAACAACCCATTAAGGAGGTTGAAGTGAGAAGAGTGGTGTTTGAGGATACTCGTCCTCCAGTTCTCAGATCTGTCTACAAATGTTCTTGTCCAACAATCATTGAGATGCTCTACAGGTGTCTCACATCAACCTGATAGATATGTTCCACATTTGGATTTTGTTATGCTGGTGAGCCTTCTTTCTAAAAAGAGGCTATGCATATAGAAGATCATGTCAAGTGGGAGCATGCCATGAGGAGTGAATTGGATTCTATTAAGAAGAATGGTACTTGGGATTTAGTATGTTTGCCAAAGGGTAGGCATGCCTTACTATGTAAAACGGTATATAAGCTAAAATTCACATAAGATAGTTCAATCAGATCCACCTGTTCTACAAATCAAATCAGTCTACAAATGTTCTTGTCCAACAATAATTGAGATGCTCTATACGTGTCTCACATCCACTTGATAGATATGTTCCACCTGATAGATATGTCTCACATCCACTTGATAGATATTCTAACATATGCTGGTGAGCCTTCTTGCTAAAAAGAGGCTATGCATATAGAAGATTATGTCAAGTGGGAGCACGCCATGAGGAGTGAATTGGATTCTATTAAGAAGAATGGTACTTGGGATTTAGTATGTTTTTCAAAGGGCAGGTAGGCTTTACTATGTAAATGGGTATATAAGCTAAAATCCACATCGAATAGTGCTTCTCCAAAGTATAAAGCACTGCTTGTTGTCAAGGGTTTTAAGCAACCACATGGAGTTGATTTTGAAGAAATCTCTCGAGTAGTCAAGATGACTACCATGTGCATGTTGCTTGGATTTGTTGCAATGTAGAACTTAGATCTACTCCAAATGGATGTGAAAACTACTTTCTTGCATGGAGATCTTATAGATGAGACCTATATGGAACAACTAGAGGGTTATGTAGTTCCTAGCAAAGAGAGTCTAGTTTGTAAACTCAAGAAGAGCTTACATGGACTTAAACAGTCCCCTAGACAATGGTATGAAAGGTTTGATGCTTTTATGAAGTTTCAAGGCTATTCTCAAAGCAATGAGGATCATTGGCTCTACACAAAGAGATGCTTAGATGGCAACTTGATATGCTTGATACTTTGTCGATATGATATGTTGATTGTTAGGAAGTCCTCTTATGACTTGTCAATTCTAAAAAATAAGTTGAGTAAGAAATTTGATTTGAAGGATTTTCAGGATGCCAAACATATTCTTGACATGCACATTGCTCATGATAAGAGTAAAAGATGCATATACTTGTCTCAAAGTGAGTACATATCTAAAGTACTTCACATGTTCAATATGCAGGGTGGAAAGGCATTGAGTACACAATTACCCACGTATGTGAAATTGAGCAAGGATGATTGCCCAAAATCAGATGAGGAAAAGGAATTCATGACCAAAATTCCTTATCAATTTGTTGTTGGTACTATCATGTATGCTATGGTAGCTATGAGACTAGACATTGCATTTGCAGTGGGAGTTGTGAGCAGATATATCTAATCCTGGCAAGAAGCATTAGGAAGTAGTCAAGATGATTTTGAGATATTTGAATGGCACTAAGGACAAGTGTAGATGCTTAGGTAGAGGGAAAACATCCATTATTAGTTACACATATTCTATTTATGCTGGTTGTGGATACAATCATAAGTCTACATCAGGGAACATTTTTCATTTTGTTGGAGTGCTACTTCTCTAAGATCTCTTCTTCAAGAATGTACAATTGTTTCCACCATAGAAGTAGAGTATGTTGCAACAAGCGAGGCATGTAAGAAATCATTGTGGCTTTCTCATCTTGCTTGTGATATGGGTCTATCTCAACATGTACCTCATTTACTCAGTGATAGTCAGAGTGCCATTGCATTGACTAAGAATCCGGTCTATCATTCAAAGACCAAGCACATTGAGGTGTAGTATCACTTCATTAGAGATTTCCTAGCCACTAAGCACATTATTCTTGAGAAGTTTCATACTTGAGATGATGTTGTAGATGATTTGACTTCTACCACAAGATAGCTTTCGACACTATTATCACTTGTTGGGGTCTACTTGATTCATGATATTACACAATTACTTGTACATCGTGTAACATGCCCATCAGGTGGGAGGTAGAGTTTGTATAATTACACTCAGATATTCTTTATCATTCTTTTTTTTTCTCCCATAGTCACTTTGGACATATTGACCTTTAGTGGGACATTGTTACCATTAGTGTCCATGTGAAAGGCCAAATTGCTGTCGAACAGTTTTGTATATGTTGTTTAATAAAACATATAGTGGCTTGGTCATCCATAGATTGTAAGTTTGACCACATTTTTATGACCTAAGAAATATGTGTTCGTGGTTTGTGTATTGCATGTTTTTCTTCATATTATGCACCCATGTGCGGAGTACTATGTGCGGCACTGGAGCTCGGATTTCTACTGTAAGAGTGTCGTTGCGGAGCTCTCCATAAGCAAAGTCCAGCATCGTGCTTTGCCAAAGAAATACTTCAAATGGGGAGCCTCAAATTTTGTGGCTAAGGTGCATATACCTCTTCCTTGAGGTCTCCATTCAGAAATGTTGATTTAACATCCATATGATAATCAAGCCATCGTTATGGGCAACCATAGCTAGTACTACTTTGACAATAGTCATATTTGTAGTGGGGGCAAATAATTCATAGAAGTCGATCCCTTCAACTTTTGAGTAGCCCTGTGCAATAGGTCTTGCTTTATACTTCTTCAAAGTACCATCAACCTTGTACTTCAACTTCCAAACCCACTTGGTGACAATGACTTTGTGCTTAAGGGGTTGATCTACTAGCTTCCAAGTTCCATTCTTCATGATATTTTCATATTCTATTTGCATGATAGCCCTATAATTCAAATCATGGAGTGCCTCTTCCATATTTTTTGATTCCTTTTCTTGTTCTTGAATGAGTTCAGCCATCCGGGTTATTTACAATATGGGCACTTTCCTATCTCTACTCCTCTATTCTTTGTGATCACCTTGGTCCATCTGCAACCTATTCTAGTGACTATGGGATGGATTTTGTAGAATCATAGAGTTGCCTCACCCAACATGGCAATGGCTTTTCTGCTTGGTTAACAATAGCTTGGTGACTTTTAGACCCATCATTTGAAAATGATGCTTCCTTATCTTTTGAAGAAGGGATATCTCTTGGGCCAGCTTCATAGTGGATTGCCCCATCTCCTGATGATAAAGTGGAAGCTCTCTTTTCCTCCTCCACTACATATGGTTTCTCCTCCTTAAACAAGACATTGCAACTCAACGTGATCTTATTAGCTTCAAGTTCATAAATCTTATAAGCCTTCTTATCCTTGTTGTACCCTAAGAAGATACATTTGATGCTTTTTGGGTGAAGCTTGTTTCTCTCCCTATTTGGAGTCTTCTTCCCTATTTCAGTTTCAACAAGTTGAAACCCTTCTTTAAACTTACCAAAACCTTGAGCCTTACTGCAAAGGAAGTAAATTCACATCTTCCTACTATATTTGTTGATGAGTAACATGAACTAGGAGATCTGCCCAAGACCCATGTAGGGATTTTTCTGCACAAAATTGGCATGCACCAACTCTAGAGGATAACTTTCTCTATTGCTTTCTTGTAGAAATGCCTTCCTCTGTTGTTTTCCCATCATGCAATCTTCACATGGTTAATGTCTATAATTGATGGTAGGTGTGCAACCATACACTTGCAATGCATTTCCTTCATTACAGGGTATTTGATATGGTTAAATCTCTCATGCTATAACTTACTTATGCCCAGGCTTGTAGTGGTTGTAAGAGTAGACAAATCATATAGGTTGTTTCTCCTTATGTCAATCCCAACAATGTTGTTGTTACTATCCATAATCTTAGCTCTTGTCTTGATAAAAGATACACTTTCATAAGCTGTAGAAGATATTAAAACCAAATTTTATTTGATTTGTGGAACATACAAAACATTTGAAAGCTTTTTGATATACCCATTAGAATTAATGAAAGAAATCATACCTTCTCCCTCTATAGGACATCTTACAATATTGACTACCTTTATGGTGATGGATTCCTTTAGAGGTTATAAGGAACTGTAAAGGTCTTTTCTACACATCATGTGACAAGAGGCACCAATATTCAACACCCATGAGTTCGCTATTCCTAAGTCTTGAATCAAGGAGTATATTTCCTCTATTGCAACAAATAACTCAAGCTCTATTTCTACAATGTTGGCAAACTGCTTGCCCTTGCTACTTTTTGATGTTTCATTCTTCTCTTCTACCTTCTTGATCCAACAATCTTGAATTTTGTGTGATGAAGAGTGTTAATCTCCAAAAGAACAAGCTATCCTTGATGTTAGAACACTTCTATATCAAGAATAACTCAAAACCTTTACCAATTTGGAGGACCAATACCAGATTATCAAAATTTTGAACTAACTGTGAAGAGAGTCACTATTCAGAAAAGTCTGCTACACATAACTCACTCATTGACTGATTAAATGTGTAAAGTTTCTGATGAAACTTTTTACAAGGTGTTGCCTATATATTGTGCACATTTTCCAAGTTAAATCATCTCAAAAGATTCAGTAGATCTTGAGAAATGATCCAAACAATTTACCTATGTCTGAAACTATTCTCATGTATAATCGACTTTGATACTTGCAACTTATAATGCATGGTTCTCCCAAACTACAACCCGTTTAATCAAATGCTTTTAACCATATACGACTTACCTTCCAAATTAGATTTTAACTCCTCATTTGTGTAAAACTTTACACTATTTTGATCAATTGTTTGACCATCGAGATTGCGCCTATTTCAGAAGACACTCATCACTTCTTCACATACAAATGTTCCTACACATAATTCTCTCAACCATTTTACAATTAGGCTTTCAAATCTTAACCATAGAAGCATTAACTATGGAATTAGACATCTACAAAAGGATTTCTAAAATGATCAAGCACAGAAGGAGAACACAACAAAATATCGGGCACAACTTTTTCCTTTACTCAAAAAATTTACATCTGAATGATGAGAGATGTTCACTTCACTTCCAAAGTTTCTAATGGTTCTCACAACTTCTAATTCATCATCTCTCATACATGAACTTTCTACTTGTATATATAGGTATTATGTACAAACTCATGACCATTACAAAAGTATAAGCATGTTTAATGTACATATATATACAAGCCTTTATTCTCTGGTTATACTCTAACTCCAATCTTCATGTATTGATATTTGCTTCTTCTTTTGACTTCAATCTTTGTCCAACACATCAATTGATGGTTGTGATGCACCAACAACTCCCCCTCAATCATCAATTAAGGTTTTCTCTATCTTCTTTATACCTGCCATGTCTTTGAATCTCTATAGTTTTGGTCCATCCAAGCTTTTGGTTAGCATATCTGCAATCTGATCTTTTGTTGAAGTATGTATGACTTAAATATCCTTATCAATCACCTTCTCTCTTAAGAAGTGATATTGAATCTCAATGTGTTTAGTCCTGGCATGAAAAACAGGGTTAGCAGCTAGATACAATGAACTCATATTATCTCCATGAATAGTGGGTGTACTCTGAATGATGTCAAAAGTCTTCATGAGAGTCCTCAACCATATGACTTCCTTTGTAGCTTCAACCATAACTTTATACTCTACTTCTGTAGATGATAAAGCAATTGTATGTTGCTTCTTAGAACACCAAGAGATTAACTTATCTCCCACATAACACAAGTATCCATATGTTGATTTCCTATCATCAGGATTACCTGCCCACTCTATATCATTATATATCTTGATGTTTGTATCTGATGTAAAACCTTAATACAAACCTTCCTTGAGTGTACCCTTAATGTATCTCAATACTCTTTGTCCTGCAACCCAATGTTCTTTCCTAGGACAATGCATGAATTGAGACAACACTCCAACTGCATATGACAAATCAGGCCTAGTTAGAGTTGCATAGATTAGACTACCAACCAGACTTTGATATAGCTTCATATCCTTGAATTCTTCTCCTCCATATCTGCTCAATTTGTGATTCACCTCCATTGGAGAAGGTGCTACCCTGCAATCTTCCATTTTAAACTTGATCAACAAGTTCTTCAAATACCTTTCTTGAGTTACATACATTCCATGTTGAGTATATGAGATCTCCATGCCCAAGAAATATGACAAGTCTCCCAAGTCACTAATCTTGAACTCTTTCTCCATTTGTTTCTTGAGAATTTGTATGCCCTTCTCATCTGTCCCTGTAAGAATTATGTCATCAACATATATGCACATGTAAATGAATCCATTATCACTTGCTTTGACAAGCAAGCTACTATCTGCATTAGATACTTGAAAACCAAGTTCCTTCAAGAACTTCACAAGCCTATAGTTCCATGCCCTTGGGGCCTACTTCAAACCATACAAAGCTCTCTTGAGCTTGCATACATATTCTGAATACCTTTTATCTCTGAATCCTTGTGGTTGTTCCATGAAAACATCATATGAAATATAGCCATTAAGAAAAGCATTCTTCACATCTAATTGACACAATCTCCAACCCTTACATGCAACAATGGCTATGAGTGTCCTGATGGTTGTCATCTTTGCCACAGGACTATAGGTCTCATCATAGTTTATACCATACGTCTGAGCATACCCTTTCACAACAAGTCTACCTCTTTATACCTAGACACACTTCCATCTGCATGCCTCTTTGTCTTGTAGACCCATTTGCATCAATGATCTTCTGACTATTTGGTTTAGGAACCAAATCCCAAGTCTCATTCTCCATCAATGCATCATACTCTTCCTGCATAGCTTTCTCCCAATTTTCCTTACCTTTTGCCTCTTCATACGTAGAAGGGTCTTCATCTGCTTTCACCATGTAAGCATAATCTTTAGTAGTCAAAAAAGAAGTGTCATAGCTATACCTTATAGGTTGCCATTTGTGTCTTGATGACCTTCTGAGTTCTCCACTTCTTGAAGTTTTTGGTTCATCACATTCTGGATCAAACCTTGGCACTTCTTCAACTTCAACTTGTACTTCATTGTTCTCTTCTTCATCAAATATCTAAACCTTTGATTTACCTTTCTTCTAATTCAAAACTTCTTCATCACTTTCATGATTATTGATTGTACCTACATACCAAGTACCTTGCTCATCAAATGTAACATCCTTTGATACAAGGAATTGCTTTGTGGATGGACTCCACAACCTATAACCCATTTGCTTGTCATCATATCCAATGAACACATACTTTTTAGCTTTAGGTTCCAATTTATGCCTCAACTGAGATGGCACATATGCATAAGCCAAACATCCAAACACTTTGCAATGATCTAAGGTAGTTCTTTTACCCCACCAAGCTTCATATGGTGTCATACCCTGCAAAGCTTTACATGGTAACCTATTAACCAAGTATGTAGCTGTATTTATAGCCTCAACCCACAAATAATTTGGACAATTTTTCTCCTTCATCATTGATCTTGCAAACTCAACAAGAGTTCTATTTCTCCTTTCTGCCACACGATTTTGTTGAGGAGAATACCTGCAAGTAACTTCCCTTTTTATACCTGTATTCCATAAGTAACCATTTTGATTTTGCAATCCAAAATGGTTTGGCATATTTATCACCCTCAAGAAGGACTGTAATAATCATGTCATTTGGGCTCACCAATGCACCTGTAACATTCTAAAGGATCATGTGTCATGTCTTCAAAGAGTTCTTGCAAAAGATCTTAGAAGTATATGTGGATGATTTATGCTCTCATTCCTAAGAAAGAAGACACCACATCCTCGAGCTCAGAAAGGTCTTCAACAATTCTAGAGAATATCAAATTTGTATAAACCCAGAAAAATGTGTTTATTTCCTTCAAATTTCCATGGCATTTTGTTTTATCTTGTTTTTTCATCCTTGGACCTACATAAATATTCCTTTCTGGTGGGTCTATTAGGCTTTGAAGTGGATGTGCATTACATGCTTTCTCCACATTCACATGTGTGCTAAATCCCATGTGAATGGAATATCAATCAGCCAATATCCTACAATGTTATTCTTTATTATCTATTCTTGATGAATAAAAAAATCATCCCATCAAGATACATCTTCATTGCCTGCATATATTTTTACATGTTCAATCTGTCTCTTCTTTTCCATAAGTGTCTGCATCCATCTTTTAATTTGCTCAATCATGTTTCCACATTCTACCATACAGCTTTTATATTCATATGAAGATTGTTTTGCACCATGAACAATTACCAAATTAGGGAAATACAATAAAATTTGCATCCATCCTTAGGCTCCCACCCATTAGAAGATGAATATTACTTTGCAAATAAAAGAGTAAATTAAAAGGTTGAAACTAATATTGTGCGATGGTGCCAAAGCTTTACTACTATTATCAACACCTATTCAACAAAACTCCTTGAAGGCATAGATCTGTGTAAGATGCTGAAGTTTAGGCTTTGGAGTATCAGATTCTAAAATTAAGGTCAAAGATGGAAGACTAAAAGCATTATGACGTGCCAATATCTTAGAAAATGTAGTGAACATTTGATCAATGTGATCATGAGTATGCCCAACCAAACGAAAATTGACCTTAAATTTTTGAAATACTTGTTTATCAACAAGCATAGTCAATGATGGAAGAGTAAACGAATTATGACGTGCCAATCTCTTATAAAATGTACTAAACATTTGATCGATGTGATCATGAGTATGCCCAACCAAATGAAAACTGACCTTAAATTTTTGAAATACTTGCTTATCAACAAGCATGGATAAATATCCAAAGATTGTAGAATTATTGTTCTCTCTCCCAGTGTTATCAAGTTGCAAATACAAAACTGGTGGTAGATGATGATCCCATTGTTGGTGCATTTTGCCCAAGCCTACATGCTTGATATGCTTGATATTATCCTCATTTGTAAGTCACATGAGTAGTCATGTGAACACCTCTTGTAAAAGAGTACATTTTATCTCTTGTAAATGGAAAAAGAAAAAAGGAAAAGGATGGCTTACCTCATCCATGATGTAAAAGCAAATTCGTGGCTCCAACTACCAAAATCACGAATTTTTGAGCTGAGGGAATCTCTCCTAACTTTGGGGATCACTTTTAGGTGGAGCCATTCGAATTCGAATTCAAAACTCCCTCCAAGAATTGCTATAAAAGGAGCAAGAAGGAAGAGGCGATTAGCAAGCCTTGTACGTGACCACTTCATGTCATTTTGTAGAGATTGAAGAGCTTACTCCATAGCTCTATCATTCTACTCCCATTGTGCAAAGATTCATTGCCAATGTGGTTGTAATCATATGTGAATCTATACATTTACTATCATCTACTTCTCTGTTTTGTTCTCTGCTATACTCACTCAGAGCAGTAACTTCAGAAGGTCATATCTCGAGTTTTTACTGAACCTTTTTCAGTGTTTTAAAATGCGTTGGATAGCTCTCACTGTCTAGTTTGTACCTAATAATTTTCAAGGTCATTGGATCTATACTTTTGGAGATATCTGCATTTTACTGATTACTGGTCTATCTCTGCAGAGCCCCGAGAATTGTGGGAATGTTCCAGAACTTGATGAAACTTGTTCTCAGTGCTCAGTCCATCATTTGAAGTGTTTTAACTTGGAATAGGAAGCTTGCTAAGTCTATTTGCTATGCCCAAAAGGAATTTTTCTAATTCCTTCCAGGTTGAGAGCACTGTTCATTTTTTCCAGCAGGTGTATGTCCAAAAATAGCAAGTTTTGGGAGCTAGTCATTTCGCAACTTGTCGGTCTTGACTTAAACTTTTGGGATACATGTTCCAAAGTACTTGGCTGATATTTTGGTGGATTTAGGAAGCTCAAAGGGTCTACTAATCAACTCTGAAGTCTCAGTTGGCTGGTGTGAAGCTGGTTGTAGCGGCACCTACTCATCTTTGGATTGCATCCACCATCTCTCTTCACAGTGGTATCAGAGCATAGTCAAGCAACATGGGAGATGGATTTCCATCAACAATTGACAAATTGGATCGAAACAACTATCCGGCATGGTCTCTAAGGATGGAGGCTTACCTTCAAGGGAGGAATCTATATGGATTCATATCCGGAGATGAAGCAATGCCAACCATGAGGAACAAAGGGCAACCATCACATGAAGAAGTGGAAGGACTTTCGAATTGGTGTTCGAAGGATGCACTTGCAAGGTCCTATATTCTAAACTCAATCTCTGATTTTCTTTTACCTCATGTCAAGGGATGCAAGACATCAAGAGAAACCTGGAATGCACTTGCTTCTTTCTTCTCTTCCAACACTCGAGCAAGGAAGAACCAATTGTGGATGGAGTTCACAACAATGAAGAAAAGCCCGAAGCAAAATGTGACTGATTATGTCACAAAGATGAAGGAGATTTCCGACCAACTTGGAAGCATTGGAGAGGTAATTGAAGAGGAGCAAATCATAAGACAAATCATGAATGGAATCAAAGCAGACGACAAGTGGGAGTCATTCACAACAGCCATGGATTTATACATGGATATGCATGTACCCGACCTCAACACACTCATGGGCCAACTCTTCACTCATGAAGCAAAGATTAGCAAAGGTGGTGAGTCCTCAAGAGGTAATCAAACTTCTGCCTTATATTCTGATAAAGCTAAGGTCAAGGACAAGTCAAAGAATAGGAAGAATGAAGATGAAGGAAGCTCTTTCCAAGCAAACTTTGCAGGTAGAGGAAGAGCTAGAGGAAGAGGCAGAGGTGGAAAGCAAGGCAGGGGGAGATTCCAATCATCTCAACCTTGCAACATATGTGGCTTATCTAACCATACTACTGAAGAATGTTTCAGGAATCCAAGGAACTCAAGAGGAAGAGGATTCAATAGAGGTGGCTATGGATCAAATAGAGGTAGGTACAATGGAGGTTACAACAACAACAACTACTACAACAACAATTACAACAACAACAACAACTATCAAAGTGGCCATAGAGGAAGAAGAGACTACAATAACTATGCAGAGGACCAAAGTCAAGAAGATTCATTATTGATTATGAATCTATCAGCGAAGAAGGGTAAGGATGCTGATCACATATTTTACATTGATTCTGGATGCTCGAACCATGTAGCAGGAAATGTGGCTTTACTTTCTGATTTGGAAGATCCTCATAACAAGCATGAAGTGCAGACAGGAGATGACACAAAGCACTCAGTGGAGAAGATAGGTAATGTGAAGACATCAGATGGGAATATGAACCTCTTAAGCAAAGTCTTGTATGTCCCTACAATTACCAAAAATTTAATAAGTGTTGGACAGATTGTTGAAAAAGGATTGCAGGTTAGATTCAATCGATTTGGAGCATATGTTGAAGACCCAAGGCAAGGCTTTCGAAGGATTGCCAAAGGAGAAAAGACAGGAAGGCTTTTCACTTTTGAAGTGGAAGATACAAAGAACATAGCTTTGTTTAGCTATGGATCTCAAACTCTAACAGAGTTGGAGATATGGCACAAAAGGCTTGCTCACATTGGTGAGAGGACACTCAAACAGATTTGCAGGGACCAAAGTGTACTTGGTTTGCCTAATATCACAAGGCAACACATGATTTATAAGTGTGAAGCTTGTCAACTCGGCAAGGCTCATAGACAACCTTTCAATAAGAAAGGATATATGTATCAAAATCCTTTGGATCTAGTGCACACGGATGTGTGGGGTCCAAGTAAGGAGCCATCTATATCAGGCTCAAGATATTATGTGTCTTTCATAGATGATTGTAGCAGGTGGACCATTCTGTTTTTCATGAAGCACAAGGATGAAGTGTTTAATTTCTTTAAGAAGTATATTGCTCTTGTTGAAAATCAAACAGGTAGGACTTTGAAAAGACTCAGATCAGATGGTGGAGGAGAATACTTCTCTTCTGAATTTGATGCCTTCTTGCATGAAAGAGGCATTAAAAGGGAAGTCACTACAAGGTATACACCCGAACTCAATGGTGTAGCAGAGAGGAGGAATAGAGCTATCGTCGAAGCTGCAAGGTCCATGCTCAACGAAAAGGGATTGCCGAACTACCTATGGGCAGAGGCTGTGTCGACAGCCACATATCTCATAAATAGACTTCCATCTAAGTCACTAGATGGAACCACTCCATATGAAGTGTGGAATGGAAGAAGACCTAGTCTAGAACATTGTAAAATCTTTGGATGCTTAGCCTATGCTCACATTCCTTCTCAAGTAAGAGGGAAATTGGATCCCAAGGCAGAGAAGTGTGTATTCATTGGTTATGATCAAAACCAAAAAGGATATAGATTGTACAATCCAACCAATAAAGGATTTTCTGTGAGTAGAGATGTAATTTTTGATGAAAACAAATCATGGTTTGATGATGACAGGAAAGTGAAGCTGCCATATGACTTGGATGAAGATTTTCCATCACTTCAACCAAAGGAGCCAAAGCAGATTGAAGAAAGTGATTCGGAGATTGACCTAGAAGACTTGGAAAGACTAAAGCTATGGAAGAACAAAGGTAAAGCAAAGATGCAGGATGCTACATATGGACCCGAGAGCTCACATCAACCACTTAGAAGGTCTTCGAGGGAGAAGAAGAAACCAGAGAGGTTTGGTTATGATACTTCTTTGGTCACCAAGCACTCAATCTACATTGCAAAGGATTCAACCAATGAAGAACCTACCACATTTGAAGAAGCACAAAGCAAGAAAGCTTGGAGAGATGCAATGGATGAAGAAATGGAAGCCTTGAAGGAGAATGACACTTGGGAGCTTGTACCTAACAAGCCATCTATGAAGATAATCGGATCTCGATGGATATACAAAATCAAGAAGAATCCAGATGGAAGTATAAATAGACACAAAGCAAGGTTAGTTGCTAAAGGGTTTGCTCAAACCCATGGTATTGATTATGAGGAGACTTTCTCTCCTGTTGCAAAAATGCCTACAATTAGGGTTCTCATTAGTCTTGCTGCATCTAGAAATTGGAATCTTTATCAACTTGATGTAAAGAATGCTTTCTTGAATGGATGGATTTCTGAGGAAGTGTATATGGCACAACCTCCTGGATATGAGGATGCACATCATCCTAACTATGTATGCAAACTAAAGAAAGCTTTGTATGGATTGAAGCAAGCTCCAAGAGCTTGGAATTTCAGATTGGTTACTTATTTGCAGGACCAAGGATTCAAAGCTAGCAAGGCGGATACCTCTTTGTTCATAAAGAGGAATGGATCTGAAGTGATCTATTTATGTGTGTATGTTGATGATATTATTATCACAGGCAATGATCTTGAAGGAATCAAACAGGTAAAGAGTCAAATGAAGGAGGAGTTCAAAATAAGTGACCTCGGACCACTCACTTATTTTCTTGGATTGGAGTTGATCTACACAGATTCAGGTATATACATCACACAAAGGAAGTATGTCCATGACATGCTCGTCAAGTTCAAGATGGAAAATACAAAGTGTGCAGGTACACCTATGGAGCAAAATCATAAGCTTAGTGCTTATGAAGGAGAGCCAATTGAAGACATCACAAGCTATCAAAGCTTGGTTGGAAGTTTGAACTATGCAACACTCACAAGGGTGGATATATGCTATAGTGTTAGCATATTGAGTCAGTTTATGCATAAGCCGAGAAGACCACATATGGAAGCGGCCAAGCGAGTCCTCAAGTACCTAAAGGGGACCATGAATGAAGGTTTGTTTTATTCATTTACTTCAGATATTGAGCTAAAGGTCTACTCAGATGCAGATTGGGCCGGATCTAAAGATGATAGAAGAAGCACATCAGGGTATATATCATTTGCAGGTTCAAAAATCATTTCTTGGTCATCGAAGAAGCAACCAACCGTGGCATTATCTTCTACTGAAGCTGAATATAGAGGTTTGGCTAATGCAACTCAAGAAATCATGTGGTTAAAATCTTTGTACACAGATCTTGGACTTCATTCTTCAACACCTCACATTTTTGGTGACAACACAAGCTCACTACATCTAGCAGCTAATCCGGTATACCATGCTAGAACCAAGCATATTGAAGTCCACTACCATTATGTAAGGGAGAAGCTAATGAGCAAGGATATTCAACTATCCTACGTCTCTACAGATATGCAATGTGCAGACATGTTGACGAAAGCTCTTGATGGTACGAAATTAAGTAGATTCAAGTTGATGATTGGTTTGCAGGAAATCAAGGACAATTGAAGATTTATTTGGAGGCCAAGCATGTTAGGCTTGAGGGGGAGCTGTTGGTGCATTTTGCCCAAGCCTACATGCTTGATATGCTTGATATTATCCTCATTTGTAAGTCACATGAGTAGTCATGTGAACACCTCTTGTAAAAGAGTACATTTTATCTCTTGTAAATGGAAAAAGAAAAAAGGAAAAGGATGGCTTACCTCATCCATGATGTAAAAGCAAATTCGTGGCTCCAACTACCAAAATCACGAATTTTTGAGCTGAGGGAATCTCTCCTAACTTTGGGGATCACTTTTAGGTGGAGCCATTCGAATTCGAATTCAAAACTCCCTCCAAGAATTGCTATAAAAGGAGCAAGAAGGAAGAGGCAATTAGCAAGCCTTGTACGTGACCACTTCATGTCATTTTGTAGAGATTGAAGAGCTTACTCCATAGCTCTATCATTCTACTCCCATTGTGCAAAGATTCATTGCCAATGTGGTTGTAATCATATGTGAATCTATACATTTACTATCATCTACTTCTCTGTTTTGTTCTCTGCTATACTCACTCAGAGCAGTAACTTCAGAAGGTCATATCTCGAGTTTTACTGAACCTTTTTCAGTGTTTTAAAATGCGTTGGATAGCTCTCACTGTCTAGTTTGTACCTATAAATTTTCAAGGTCATTGGATCTATACTTTTGGAGATATCTGCATTTTACTGATTACTGGTCTATCTCTGCAGAGCCCCGAGAATTGTGGGAATGTTCCAGAACTTGATGAAACTTGTTCTCAGTGCTCAGTCCATCATTTGAAGTGTTTTAACTTGGAATAGGAAGCTTGCTAAGTCTATTTGCTATGCCCAAAAGGAATTTTTCTAATTCCTTCCAGGTTGAGAGCACTGTTCATTTTTTCCAGCAGGTGTATGTCCAAAAATAGCAAGTTTTGGGAGCTAGTCATTTCGCAACTTGTCGGTCTTGACTTAAACTTTTGGGATACATGTTCCAAAGTACTTGGCTGATATTTTGGTGGATTTAGGAAGCTCAAAGGGTCTACTAATCAACTCTGAAGTCTCAGTTGGCTGGTGTGAAGCTGGTTGTAGCGGCACCTACTCATCTTTGGATTGCATCCACCATCTCTCTTCACACCCATAATTGCAAAACTATATGAATCATAGTCATACGGAGATTTGGATCATTGTGCAGCACGTTGGGGTAGGTGAAGAATACCTTATACCTTACATTTGCATTGTACACCAATGCACTGACCAAATGCATTTTCACAAGGACCTCATCCCTAATATCCTTGGGGAGGCATGAGAAATGAGGCAAGCATGTCATCTTTTGATCCATATCATCAATCAATAAACACATATAACACTCTGGATATCCAAGTGCTTTACCTCTATGATGAATTGCCCTCTGTCTTTCTAAAGCTTGACTTTGATGATGTTTACACAACATTGGAATTTTTAGACTATTGGAAACAACTTGATATAAATGTAAACTATTCAATAGCATTTGACTTCCCTCCTCCCCTTAGCCATGTTCTTCAAAGTGGCACAAATTGAGCATTCACCCATCCTAACTTTTTGAGGAATATTAATAGTGTTGAAATCTTCTTTCCACAATCTAGTAAAATGGCGATACTACACAAACTTCTCATTTTTACTAAGCATCTCTTCGTTATAGACCTGAAATACTTCTTGAAATGTTAATTCATTTGACAAGTGTAACCTTATAGTTGTAGGAAGAACTTCACAATGCAAACTAAAATAGTTCATCATCCAACTCATTGCATGACGACCAATAGATCGTTTATTTGGAATTCCATAACAAGTTTCAAAGATGAGATCTCCATTGATAAGTTTATGGTGAACCTTATGGATGCTCAAATTCCAGAAGCTCATTGCAATTTTAAATGCAACCCTACAACATCGGATCCCTTGAATAAGGTAATATTCAAATGAAATATGTGATATTGACATATTATCCTCAACCATTTGCATGTGAGCACCAAGATATACATCTTGTCTTTTATTATCTAGATTGAAGAATTTCTCTCTTAGGTTCTTTACTTTATTCATTCCTAATCGATTGTACAAACATTTTAGCCCACACCAATGCTTCACAATATATAAAGCAACCTATCTATTTAATGTCAAGAATTGAAATCATTTTTTACTTACTTCATGAGACTTTCTTTTAAATTTGATGGGCATGATGGCTTAGTCTCCTACTTTTTGACATCATTTCTTCCACATACCTTGAATCCATAGAGAGATGAGATTCAACTAGTAGATAATCGACATTCATCAGATTAGAAACATTGTTGCACTAAGGTAGCTTAAAAGATTCAAGGAAGAATGTAGAATCATTCAGACCCTCTATGCTATGGACATCTCTTCCAAGATGTTTGCTTGCTGCTAAGAAATGATCAACAGAAAACAATGAATTGGAGTCCTAGACATCAATAGAGAAGATAGAGCTCATCTTGACTGAGAAAGAGAAATGTTGACCCATTTCCTTATAAGATTCAAAAAGGGAATGGATTAAGTGATCTAATGAATCCATGCAATTATGATTTAGGGGAATGGATTGTGCTACATAACAATGAAAGTGATGTTTGAATAATTATGGCCATTGGATAATGACAATAGATAATGAAATTGAAGACATTTGATTTCACAAGTGATATGCCCTTTGATTGCATTATATAATGATTGTGACTATGAACCTTGATTATATATGATGCTTCACTGTGAATATGATTATGATAGATTCATCATGCATGATCTATTTATCTACATATCCTTATACGATCCTCGCTTCCATCTATCTACAAACCAAATAGCTAAATAACTTAATCAAGAACTATCTATATAATAAGTTTGATATATATGTTTCTAAACATGTAGATCATTGTATGTTTAATATTAAGTGTCAAATTATATCATAATAATATCCATTTTGCATTCTATTTCTTTGCATATCTAGTGAAACTCATTGCATATCTCCATTAGATTTCCATAGAAGCTAAGTATATCTAGTAACTTATTATATATATATATATATATAGTTTGTAATGTTCTTACTTATAAATTCCCTTTGAAATCAAAATAGAAGCCAAAATTATTTGTATCTTTTTCTATTGGAGAGGAAGGGACATCCGAACAAGAAGAAGTAGAAGTATGTTATGCATGATGTAGGCAACACATTCTTATATACTATGTTATGGATGTATATTTTTGGAGGGAAGCATGATGCACTCTCTTTGCTAGGGAATATCAATGAAGAGCATTGCATTGTATGCTCGTGACCATTGCATTTCCAAACAAGTTGATAGAAGATTAAGCAGAAGTAAACTATATAATGCAGAGTTTAAGATATATGTTGGTCTAACAATAGAGGAAGCCAAGCTTCTCTCTTGGGATCACAATAATGATATTGATTATAGGCAGAAGATTTCCTCTATTGAGAGACTACAATTTTTCCACCATGAATATGTTGATGCACTTAGTGAGCGTGGAGGGAGGCTACATCCAAACCTTAGAAGGCAATGCCTAAAGGAGGTCCGAATAGCTTTCAATGAAAATATGAAGTCCGATGTGCTCAAAGAGCTTGACCCATTGTTCCAATTGGCATTCAAGCTAGGAGAATTCTGGGAGCTTCAAGACAAAATCTTTACTATGTGGGAGAACAAAGAGGTGAAGGGGCAGAAACAAAGAAAAGCAAAGATTGACCCCGAAGTGGATGTGAAAAGCAATTCCAAGAGGGGTGACTTGTCCATTGAAAAGACTGTAAAAAATATGAAGCTTAAACCCTGGAGGGCCATGCAGAGTATAAAGGATGAGACTCTGATTGTGTCTATCCTCTCAAGGGTTATTCCAAAGGAACTGATCCTCGATGAAATGGTCCTAGAATTAAACAAGTAGGTATCCTCACTCCCAAGTTTAAACAATATATTCAGAGTTCCCTTTGGTTGACGTTTCCCTTTATTGCAACTATAACGTGTATATAAAGATTTAGGAAGTCATGATGAGGAGATGGGTGCTTCTCATGGGAGGAGGTCTAGGAAGAGTATCCAACAACCTCCTCTTATAAGGCACTATCTGAATATTTCATTCTATTTAGAGATTGGGTGGGACCTTTTGTTATGATTAGTAGATATTGTAATCTTCATACTTTATGTTGTAGGTGGTGAAGTGTGAAGTGTGTGGGTGTAGGGAATGCAAAATGCACTACTCCTAGAGCACATTAGATGACATTACAACACATTACAGTAATAATCACTAATCAACTAGAATCCTTATCGTCACCTCAATCTATGCTTAGGAGTTAGACACAAAAATATGAGGTAGAATGAGTGAGAATTAGAATAGCAGATATAACACAAAAAAATAGCACACAAGACAACAACCAAATATGAATGGGATATAGCACAACAACATAGTATAACACAAGACAAGAATCAAATATAACACAGTCAATGCAACCCATCAACTAGTCATACCACTTATCATACAGACATAGAACAATGCAAGACAATGGAAACTCAACCTCTAGGTATCCTCCAATAAGCAACATAAGTAAAATAGGCCTCTTGGATCTCTGCGAGCTCTAGGTCTGCACTCACTCTCTCTGAATATTTATCAGCTATAGTCCCATGTCTTGAGGCTTGTTCCTTTTATAGGAGAGAGGTGAGGAATAGGTTACAAGGGGGGAGTCTATTACATAAGAGTAATGGATAGTTAATGCACTAGGCAATTTTAATTGTCAACAACACCACTAGTACTAGACTTTGTCTTGCAGCGATGAGTGGTCGAGGTCCACTTGGCCACCCTGTTAGTTCTACCCGTTGTCTTGTAGGGCTTGTCCCTTGATGAATCTGGGTGTGCTGGTGCCCTTCTCTAGAATTTGGGTGCCTTGGTGGCCAACTCCAACATCTAAGCATCTCAACGCCCAACTCCAGCATCTGGGTGTCTCGACACCCAACTCCAACATTTGGAGTGGAGTGTCTTTTGCCCTTTGCACTATTCTTGGAAAAATTTATTGTTCTATAGGTTTTCGGCCACTAGAGTCTCTCCGTCTCAAAGAGATAAGGAAAATAAAATACTCACTTGTTACAACAAGAGAACAGAATGGAGTGATTACATCAAAAGAAGGAAATGGAGATGTGGCCATGAAGTACAAAATATGTTTCTACAAAAGAGTTTCTGACAATACAAAATGAAATACTATAACACTAGTACAAAATGAAATAGTAGGACATTGTGCAATAATAAAATCCATGACACTAGTCAAAATGACTGGTCTGCTAGACACATACATGCTCTTTTCCAAGCCTCTTATTCTGATCTGGATCTTCCTCTTGATCTTCATCTTGTGCTTGAGTTTGTGGGACTTCCTCTGTGTGTGAAGAAGAAAGTAGTGACTTTAAGATATTAAATTTTGATTTTAAGGCGTCTCTCTACATCCATAAGCTTGAATTCTCTACCTATAGCTTCTTGTTTTCTTTCTTAAGATCTTTGTTCTCAGCCTTCAGTTTCGTGTTCTTTCCTTCTGCATCTTCCAAAAATGCCTCTAGATTCTTCGATTTTTCCTCAGCCTTGTTTACATCCTTGAAGTGATCATATAATTCTTTTATTTGCATGTACATTTCTTTAGTGACTAGACCAAACCTCAGACATTCCTCATTAAGCATACATATATGTGTACATAGAAGATGTTCCAGATTGATGCAGGTCTGTCTGTCTTCAATTTTTTGTGGGCTAGAAATTTCGCTCATATTTTTTCTTTGCAGGGATTTTCTAGAGCTCTAGAATTTTTGAGGTGTCTTCTCCCAAGAGGTGTTCAAGGTTGATGCCTCTATACACCTCTGAAATTGTAGGTTGGAAATATTGGTAGTTGCTGAATGGTGGACTCATTGTGAGTGGGAGGGATGGATATGCCACTTGGAGGGATATATGATAGGGGTGGGTGTGGTGCCGATGGGAAGTGTGGTGGTGCCTGTGGCGATCAAGAGTGAAGTGGGTTTTGAGGAGATGCTGGAGGTGTATGTAATGCTTGAAATTGTAAGTGGATGGGATTGATAGGTGGATTGATGGTTATGTGAGTGGTTGGGGTGGGGGTTGAAGTGGAATGGGGTTTATTAATAGGTGGGTCTGATGTGTGGTGTGACGTGTGTGAAGATGGGGGAGATGAAATAGCTAGAGATGCCTTCTTGGAGGCTGTAGGCATGAGATGAATGGGTGGAAATGGAATATTTGATGATGCGTGTACCTTCTTCATAGTTCATACATACCCTTGCTCATCGATGGGGAGAGAATCCAGTGCCTCCCTTCAATCCTTTTGGATCTTTGCTTTTTGCTTCTTCTGAGGGTGAGCTGTATGAGTTTTTTGGATGATGTAAGGCACGACACATCGTTTGAATGTAGTGCTCAGAAGTACCTATAGATGTATAACATAATATGACCTCCCATAACTTTGAAGGTAAGAGCTTTCTTTGCTACTTGCTGCACATATCTCTTCTTTCTTTCAGCTAAAATCAGAAGGAGGGTTTTATGATAGGGATATGGCTTTGCATGCACAAAGCAGAAGAGTGGCTCACATATTTTTATATATGTGAAATGTAGATTATCCTTAAGTAGAAAGAAAGCCTTGAATAAGGTCAGCCTCTGCATCATGTTTTGATTACAATTTGCAACTGAAAAGTTAGCGGCACATGTCTGTAGGGTATCCGTGACTAGTAGTTCAACATAATTTCTTGCCTTCTTTGTTTCTGAAATATTTTGGTTGCCTAACATAATGGCTAGCTTCTGCTTAGTGACCCTTCCCGTAGAAAGGGATGGAAATGATTTAAAGAGGTTTATAATCTCTGTAGCGCAAGTTTGTGGATCACTGAGGGAATGCAAAGTTGCTTTTGCTATTTGGAGAAGGCCCATAACACCCAATTCTTTTAGAGTAAATGAATTGTGTAGCTTACCTAAAATGATCAGATCTAATTTCAGTGATAGCTCCTCTGGGATGGAGATGATGACCTCCGTTGTAGTTGCCACATTGGCTACATTTGTTGGAGTGTTTGATGTCCCAATCATTCCTGTAGATGTACCTTCATCCTCTTGAGTTTCTTCCTCGAGTGACTTGGACTCTAAAGAATTCTCCTGAGAAACAACATATAGCGAGTCGCTTGAGTCTTCATTAGAAGAGGATTGTTTGGATCTACTTTCGGTATCTATTTTAAATTCAGAAGCCGTGTCCTCCACCTCCACAGAAGAAGATGCCATATACGTATAATTCCTTGATGTGACTTAAATGAGTAGATTAATCAATAGGTATAGCTTGAAATTGAGGATTGGCGATGCAACCTTGGTAGTAAGAGCAAGTTTGGAGCAGCCGAGATAAGAGAGTAGCAGAGGTAAGATCAAGTCTGGAGCAACAGAGGTGCAACCTTAGGAGTAAGAGTAGGAAAAACATGTAGTAGGCTTAATTAGTTGATTCTCACGATAGTAGGTAGGCTCGATTAGCTAATTCCGATAGAGCACATGTAGTAGTTAACAGCTTCTATTATCCTTCTCAAGATTCTTGTATTCAGAGAATTAGGGTGAGGCCATGCTCTATGGCTCTTCTACACATGTGTCTTTATGGGATAATAATTGAATTGTTGCTGCCTGATGCTTTCGGTCCTACGGTAAGAAGGCTGGCTGGGCATTGCCATTTGCAAAGGGAGGAAGAGAATCTCTGCAAATTAATTGAATCCTTGATGGACTAGGCCGAGATATGATGCAAGGCTAGGCTGCTTTGAACTGGGCATAGATGCGAAGAAAGTGAGAGAGAGGAAGGGCCTATCGCAAGATGTGGCCGATGCATGGCACCACCTATGCGTGGCACCGAGAGGTAGATAACATTCCACTATTAGATGATCCTTGCTGAAGAAGGTGGGATAAATATTTAGTGCTTATGCTATAATTAGCTGGTGAAGATGTGGCCCTAGAGGTTGGCCACTTTTTCTTATGGACACCATTTATTGCCTAATTATGGAAAGGCTTGCAAAATATGGATGCTGACTATATCTTATAATTTTGGTTTCCGGTGAAGAAGTGGTCACCCCGATGAAGATTGGAAGGTAGAAACCCTAGCAAGAGAAGCATAGCAAGGTGATCACATATATTGAGAACAATTTGGGGTAGTTGCTAGCTGAGAGCAGATGGGGTGGTCACTGTAGTGAAGGCAGAGGAGGAGTGGAGTGAATTTAGGTTGTCACCCTAGATGAGAGGAGTGAAAGGGCGTTTGGCCAGATGAAAGGTGAATGAGGCTAGAGGGGTGAATTGATAGGTGGTCACCCATGTATAGTATAGTTTGATGTGGAGAAGAGAAGCAAATGTGTGGTCGCCCTAGGGGTTGATGTAATGGTTGATTATTCAAGAGGTGGCCTCTTAGGTGGTATTGAATGCTCATGGGTAAATGAGGTAGTCACCTAGGATGGGGATGTCAAATTATGGGAAGGTGGTTGCCATGTTGAGTTGGAGATGCTGAGGTATGGAGATGAGGAGGTGGTCACCATTAGATGAAACTTTGTAGTGACAATCAACTCTGTGTAGTGATATGGTGGGAAGGTAGTAGGAGGGGGAGGTGGTCGCCCTCAGTTGGGATGGAGATGAGGAGGTGGTCGCCTTTGGGATGGATGTGCCAAAGGGGTGGTCGCCCACATGTTGGGGTTGGAGATGAGGAGGTGATCGCCTTTGGAATGGATGTGCTAAAGGGGTGGTCGCCCACATGTTGGGGTTGGAGATGAGGAGGTGGTTCCCTTTTGGGATGGATGTGCCAAAGGGGTGTTCGTTCCACATGTTGGATTTGGAGATGAGGAGGTGGTCGCCTTTGGGATGGATGTGCCAAAGGGGTGGTCAGCCACATGTTGGGGTTGGAGATGAGGAGGTGGTCGTCTTTGGGATGGATGTGCCAAAGGAGTGGTCGCCCACATGTCGGGGTTGGAGATGAGGAGGTGGTCGCCTTTGGGATGGATGTGCCAAAGGGGTGGTCACCCACATGTTGGGGTTGGAGATGAGGAGGTGGTCGCCTTTGTGATGGATGTGCCAAAGGGGTGGTTGTGCACATGTTGGGGATGGTGAGTAGGTTGCCCAAAGGGTAAGTGGGAAGAAGATGGTCGCCATGGAAGAGTTGGGGATGGTGAGGAGGCCACCCAAGGAGTAAGTGGAAGAAGGTGGTTGCCAAGGTAGAGTTGGGGATGCTGAGGAGGTCGCCCAAGGGGTAAGTGGAAGAAGGTGGTTTCCAAAGTAGAGTTGGAGATGGTGAGGAGGTCACCCAAGGGGTAAGTGGAAGAGGGTGGTTGCCAAGGTATCAGTTAGGGATGGTGAAGAGGTGGTCTTTCAGTGAATTTACAATGAATTGGAGATGATGAGGAGATGGTCACCCAGGTTGATTCTAAGAGAGGAAAGAAGGATGGAAAGGGTTCGCCGATGAAATTAGGTATGGTGGTTGCCATGATGAGGTAGTCACCCATTTAGAGTTGGAAAGTGAAGAGGTGGTTCTTAGGTTGTACTTGAAGGGTGAAGAAATAGTTGAATGCATAAGAGGTATTGGGAGGTAGAGTGGTAAAGAAGAATGGTTGTTCACCCGTGAGGCCTTTAAGTCACATGAAGGTGGTTGCCTAGAATGAAGTATGAGGCGGTCTACCTAGGTATGGTCACATGATGTGAAGGTGTGATCGCCCAGAAAAAAGTATGATGTGGTCACCTAGGTGTGGTCACATGTTATGAATGTGTGGTCATCCAGAATGAAGTATGAGGTGTTCGCCTAGGGGTGGTTGCCTAGGATGAAGTATGAGGTGCTCGTGTGACAGTCAGTGCATAGAGAAGTGCATAGTGAGAAGAAGGAAGGGAAAAATGCCTATGTGATATTAGTTAGAAGAAGTTGGTAGCACTGGGAGTGGGTACAAAGGGAGGGGAAAAGGAGAAAGATATGGTTAAATAACTGAAAGAAAATTGAATCTATATCATTCCACTAGCTAATAGGGAAAGGACATAAGCTAATAGGGAAAGACATAAGCTCATTATGTACATTATGTACAAGGTCATGTTCTTGCTCTCCTATTACTCTACATACGATTTTAGCTTCGATTTGTTGACCAAGGGCAATCTCATGCCAGTCAGTGTGGAGATTTGTACTACACCTTTTGGAAGTGTTCATATGACCTTGAAAGGTCCATTCCACCTTGGCATCAATTTCTTCCTAGATTTCTTTTCAAAGAGCATTGGGTGGTACAACAAAACTAAGCTCCCTTCCTTGATCTTAGATTTCCAGAGGGTTGCATCATGATTATGCTTTCTCTTTTCCTGTACTATAACAAGATGCTCATTGCCATTTTTTCTCTTTTCTTCCAGAAGTTGTAGCCTCACAAAGTTTGCCATGAGTGCTGCGGTAAACCCTAGATTCCAATCGGTTCCAACGTGGTTGGAGTCATGCAAGAATTCAAATGAAGCAATTGCTTGTATCCCATATACTAGCTCGATGTCTGAAACTTCAAAATTCTTGTAAAGAATTGAAGCAAGAAGGTACTCTATCAAGAGATGTTTAGACTTTAGGATAAAATTCACTTGCTCATCAATGTAAGTATAAAATAGGGTGGTATGGGACACCAGATTTTATACTCAGATTGATGTAGGAAAGATGGTATGGGACATCGGACCGCGAGATGATGATAATCTTTTAGTCCTAGATTAGATCTTAAAGTTAGGATTGATCCTCAAGGAAATTAAAACTTCAAAGAAGGAGTTTAATTCAAGAAGGATGAAAGTAGTATCTCAAGATACTTCAAGATAACTTCAAGATCAAGGAAATTGAAGATATGAAGTAAGTAGCTTCTAAGATCTTCTTAGAACACTTCAAGCTTAAGTGTTGTCGATTAGAAATATTTGATAAATTTCTGAAAAAGTTGGACTTTGACTTTGAGTTGATCTTTTCAACCAAGGATTTGATTGACTAAGTCAAGCACCAAGTTCCTAGTGT
>CM035427.1:140720344-140732844 GCA_020310875.1 Ceratopteris richardii | reverse complement strand
ATCTTTGTCACCGGTGGAAGATATGAAGTATCGCATGAAAGATTTAGACATATTAGTTTTGGAGCTCTCAAAAGTATCAAAGATAGAGGTATGGTTGAGAGTTTACCCTCATTCAAGCTACCAGATGATTCAGATATATGTGAAGGTTGTCTTGAAGGTAAGATGCATAAACTACCTTTCAAGAAACATGGTCATATTGCAGCTACCAAGAAATTGCAGATTATTCATTCAGATGTGAATCGACCTATGAGGGCAGAATCTATTCATGACTTCATGTATTTTGTTCTATTTGTTGATGATTTTATGAGATACTCATGGATCTATGGTCTTAAGTTGAAGTCAGAAGTCTTTCCTATGTTCAAGAAGTTTGTAGCTATGATTGAAAATGAAAGTCAAGAAACTATCTAGATTCTCAGAAGTGATAGAGGTGGAGAATACTTGTCAAAAGAGTTCCAGACATTTCTTGATGAGAAAGGTATTACTCGACACCTTACTATTGGTTATACTCCTCAGCAGAATGGTGTTGCAGAAAGAAAGAATAGAGTACTTGTTGAAATGATGCGGAGCATGATGGCATCCAAGAAGCTTTCACCGAAATTCTGGTTTGATGCAGTACATACAGCCAATCACATTTTGAACAAGTCATCTACAAAAGCTTTAAAGGTAATCACACCTTATGAAGCTTATTATGGTAGAAAAACTAATGTGAGTTACTTCAGAGTGTTTAGATCACTTTCTTATGTACATGTTGAGAAAAAGGACCGAGGCAAACTAGATGTAAAGGCAAAGAAAGTTGTCTTTATTAGATATCTTGTTGAGAGTAAAGGATACAGGTTTTATGTTCCAGAGACAGGTGAAGTTATTCTCTCATGTAATGCTTATATTGCTAAAAATAAGGTTTTAAAAATAAGCAAAAATTCCTAAGTTCATTAGTGAAAATGACTATGGATTTTTTAGAAATATTCTGGATGTAGATGTTCAGCCATATTAGGAGGGAGTTAAAATTCGTAGCATTCAAGAAAAAATTAAAGAAAGAGGAATTTCACAACCTTCTACAGAGTCAGTTCCACATGAGACTTCGGTTCCGGAAATGGAAGAAGTTAAAGTTCCAGAAAGTCCTAGTACCTCGGAAGGACAAGTTCCAGAACCTATGGAAGCTGAAAGTTCAGAAAGAGTTTCACCACTATTTAAGGATACACCTACATGGTTATATCAGACTTGGAAAGATAGTGGTATAAAGACTTTTAGTGGAAGAAAAAGGATTCAGACTAGACAACAACAACAAGATCATATAAGAACAAGAAGTGAGACTAGACAACAACAACAAAAAGATCATGTAAGTTTTGCTAAAGACTTTGAGATTCATGATATTTTGGCACTTACGACTATTGAAGATGAACTTGCATGTGTTAAATATGCACTTAACATTCCTATTTGGAGTAAAGCTATGCAAGAAGAGATTGATTCTATTCATAAGAATCAAACTTGGCAGCTATGTGAGTTACGAGAGGGAAAGAAGGCTATAGGCATAAAATGGATCTTCAAAATCAAAAGGAAAGCATATGGTACTATTGATAGATACAAGGCCAGGTTAGTTGTCAAAGGATATGCACAACAAAAAGGTTATGATGAGACATTTGCTCCTACATCTAGGATGGTTGTTATTATGTCAATACTTGCTCTAGTAGCACATTTTGGTTGGCATATATATCAACTTGACATTAAGACTACTTTTCTAAATGGTGATTTACATGAGGATGTGTATATTCGATAGCCAGAAGGTTTTGAAGAGATAGGTAAAGAACACTTAGTGTGTAAGCTTATAATATCTTTATATGGATTGACTCCGACACTTAGAGCATGGTATGAAAAGATACACACGTATCTTTTATCCATTAATTTCCATAACTCAGATGCAGCTCCAATTCTTTATGTGAAAGATAAAACAGGTTTGATGATTATAGCAATCATGTGAATGATATTATAGTCATAGGTCTCAGAGATGAAGATTTATAGATGTTCAAAGAACAATTGAAGCAAACATTTTATGTGAATGATTTAGGCATTTTGCATTATTATCTTGGGATTCAATTTCTGTTTCAAGATGAGTGTATCTATATGACACAACAAAACTACATTGAGAAAATTTTGCAGAGGTTTCAGATGAGTGATTCTAAACCTATGCAAACACCTATGGATTAGAACATGTCTTTACAAATGGTAGCAGATGCAGAGCCATTTGATGCTACTCTATATAGTCAAGTAGTTGGTTGCTTGATATATCTTTGTAATACACATCCTGATATACAGTTTGCAGTTTCTCAAGTATCAAGGTTCATGCAGAATCCAACAATGTTACATTGGAAAGCAATCAAGTGGATCTTTCGATATTTGAAGGGAACTTCAAATTTTGCTATGGTATTTTCGAAATATACACATTTGTTACTAAAAGGATTTTCAGATTCTGATTGGGCAAGTGATAGAAACACAAGAAGAAGTACTAGTGGATTTTGTTTTTATCTTGGAGATTGTCTTATTTCATGGATTTCGAAGAGACAACCCACTATTGCCACTTCATCATGTGAAGCTGAATATTGTGCATCATTTACAACTACTCTAGAGTTAGTATGGTTGTAGAAGATTTTTAGTTATCTTGATGTAAGAGTACATGAACCAGCAAGACAAGACCAACATGGTCAAAGCTTCGGGCCTTGTTGGTGTAGCTTCTTGACTGAATGGTCAAACCTCCGGGCCAACATGGTGTAGCTTCGCCCCATAAGGTGCTAAAGTTGACCGATAGGCTTAAGCTAATACCTATTGGGCCGGAGGGAAGACCATGTTGGTCTTGCTTAAGCTTTGACAAGACCAACATGGCTTGCTACGCACCTTCTTGACTACATGGTCTTGTTTTTGAAAACCTTGTATTCCCTGAGGAGGTTTTACCCCGTGGAAACGCTCTTTAATGGAACCCTATCTCTAGGTGGTCGCGATCAGGAAACCACAGGCTTTGCTTTTCAGATAGCCAGAGTGCTATAGCTATAGCAAAGAATCCAGTGCATCATGCAAGGACAAAACATATAGAGGTACACTACCACTATATTTGAGAGCAAATAGCTAAGAAGCACATTGAGCTGGTTTATGTTCCTTCTAGTGAGAATGTTGCAGATATATTTACCAAAGCAATGACTAGAGATAGTCATGAGAAGATGCAGATTACTGAAGCTTGTACCATTGTGACATTGAAGGAGGGAATGTTGGAATCGATGTCCAACAATAGATAGATAGCATACGGGTGAGAAACGGCCCAAAAAGGGCCATGTAAGAATTTCAACTAGTTGTGCTTAATCTGGATTAAAGTTGTCAAATACTTTAATAAATTCCGTGTAAGTTCATTTAAAATGTATCTTATGCAGATTTTGAAGAGAGAGAAACTCGTGTGATAATCATGAAAAGTTTGTGTGATATCTTACACCTCAAAGGTGGTGCTCGTCGAGCGTTGATCACAATTTGAATTTCCCTCTTGTTCACGGACCTATATAATGGGTGTTGATGACGTTTTGCACTTTTTTACTCTACTTTTCATAGCAGGCATGTTTCTCTCTTTCACGTCATTTTAGACACTTGCCGATCACTTTTCATAGCAGGCCATGGAGAACCTTAACCCAAATACTCTCGTTGAGCTTCCAAACAACCAAAATCATTGTGAGAAGTTCCATATCAACATTGTAGTTAGTCATGAGTATGCAACGACAAGAAAAGTATTCTGAAGGGCTCTTCATCCTCCTGAAGTGGATGGATTGTGAAACAAAGGCAAGAAACATATCAAGATATGGACAGATGGATCTGTTTATCCAATTGATCCACAAACTCGAAGGTATCCCCCTTTTCATAATCTTCATGATCTTATTAGATTTGTAGGAGATGGTGAGGATGGTTTAGGAGGCTATTGTTCAATGCTCTGGGAGATTTCAAGGAATTATGTACAATACATAAACTATCTACAAAACACACTACATCAGAAGGATTTACATATGAGGGAGCTAGAAAACAAATTATCCACTTTATCTTCTCAGTTTGAGTCTTTTAGAAAAAATAAAGAAACTCCTATAGGTTTGAGAATGCGGTCAAAACAAGTAAAACCTTTTTTAGATTTGACTCAAAATTTTGGCCAGAAAAAGAAAAGAATGAAAATTGTAAGAGATCATGTGACAAATGTGCTAGGTTTCAATATGTTGAGCAGTTTTGAGCACGTACATTTTTGTAATGAAATTATGAGTCAAAATGATGTTTTAAGACTATTGAAACTGAATGAAACTACATGCTTGAAACACTTTGTTTTCCAAAAACTCATGATAGAAATGAATCTGTTACTAGAACCATCTCAAATTCAGAAGATTTGTGATAGCGTCGGAGTGAGTAGGAAAGGTTATAGAGCAATTTCAAAAGTTTGGTGTGAATTTTTAAAATTTAACAAAGTTAAAAGTTTTGGATTGCCTAGACCCCATCATGTAGAAAGTTTCGACTCTATTTGAATAAAAAGATCACATCAGTATTTGGTGAATATAAACATATTCATGGTAACATGCCTGTTGAAGTAGGAAAACAAAAGTTACATTTCACTTACAATGCATTTAACAACGTATGGATAGATATTATAAAACTTCAAACATACATGGTTCAGTTCTATAATATTAAAGAACATGAATGTTCTAGTCTGTTGAAAGTTGTAATCAAAATTGATGAAGATGAGCTTAAAAAACATCAAAAGATGGAGAGAATAAGTATTGCACTGATGAACAAGGCTTTGGACTATAGCCTTGGGAAATTGGATACCCCATCTCTCAAAGTACAATAAAAAATGGAGTTATGGTGGATTGGCTGTGCTCAAGTTCCATCTGAGAGCCATAAAACACTTAAATGGTTATTCTCACAGACAAACATTCCAAATGTTATCCAAAGGCATCATGCAGGAGAATTGTTGAATGTCAAAGACTACGAGAACTTTAAAGTTGAGTGGCATTTGAGTGGAGACCTAAAGACGCTCAAATGCATGTTTGGTATAAGTGGAGGGGCAAATTCTAAGTACCCTTGCTTGTACTACATGCAAAGTCTAGGCATAAGAGCATGTATTGCTAGAGCTGAGGAAGAGGAGGCTCCTTCCCGACAAAATGTTATTCTTCATAACTACTCGTCTTCTGCCACGATTTGGGATCCCATACTTCTAATAGCATTGACAAATGTACACATATGTACACTACATGCATAGTAAGGATCATTGACAAGTTGGTCCGTCTTCACTTGGATTATGCATATTCTATCAAGCCTACAACTCTTGCAGATGAGTGTATAAAAAAATGTGAATGTCCACTTTCAGAAATGGGATTTCATGGTGGTGATGTTCATCTAAGAAAAGATCCAAAGCTTTCACAATATAGGTGATGTACTACAGGATGTCTCAATGGGAGGTGCAAAAGCAAGGAGATTCTTCAGCAACCATGATGACAAGCAACTAAATGCCATGTGGAATTGTTAGAAAAACTTTTGTGAGATCACGACTAATGTAAAAAGCAAACCAGAGATAGCAAAAAAGAGAATGGAGGTGTGGGTCAAACTAGATAATTTTTTTAAGATCATGAGCCAGCAGGTAACATCAAATAGTTATGTGATAGATTTCAGAAAGGTGATCAAAATACATTATAGAAACAATCATACAGGCATGGAGTGCCAAAGACATAACATACTACTTAGTGAGTTCTAAAGATAATTTATTCAATTTATTTTTTTAATTGAAATAAAAGATCTGATGAAACTTGTGTGTTCTTCTAGCATATTCTTCTTGTACATGGTGCATTCTTTGCAGAAAAAGAACCACTTGCCATATGGAACACCCAAGGCATGGAAAAATCTCATTATCAAGCAAGGACAAGCTTCTTTAGGTGCACAAGGAAAGGAGGAGTAACAAAGAGCAATGCCTTCAGAGAGCTTTTTGATTGGTTCTTTAGAGGACAATTACAAAGGACCTCATGCCAAATATTATCAAAAGGATATGACTATCACCAGACAAAATCATCATGTATCAATATCACAAAATGAAAAAGACTACATTTCAAACAGAGCTTTAATATTTGCAATGTCTTTTATTTCTTTGAGAAATAAAGATGTCATGTATGTACATTTCATGATGTATTAAGCTTTGAAAAGAAACATGTCTATTACCATCAGATGATTTTGACGAGAGAATAGATCATGGATCAATAGCAATTAATATTAGGACATGGATCAATTACACCAAAAAAATTTGCAATGTCTTATATCCCATTGGGTAATTTGTGTATATGTACATTTGATGAGTAATAGAGTTTGAAAAAATGAAGTCATTCCTTGAGTCTCTTTAATGAGCTTGGCTTTGGAAAATCACCTCTGTATCTGAGGAACTCTTTTCTCCTGTATCCAGCAATGCTTTTTACATCTGACACCCTTGCAGCCATTGCATAGCTTGAATAACAAAGAAAGTACCCTACCCTTGAAGCATTGAGTCTCGGGGCATATCCAAAAATTTTGAATGTAGCTACTCTTTCAAGCAGCAAAACTCTAAAAGCATTAAAGGGTATTGAAGTAAAACCCATGTATTTTGATAGAGTCCTCAAGGAGAACAATGCAAATTTTGGCTCCTCACTATAGTGCTTCTGAATAACACGAAAAGAGTCTGGGATCAATTTTGGAAGATAATGGATAATTGAATGAATATCCACCTTTGCTTTTCCTTTCTCTTCTATGGTTTTTCTTGTTCCTTTACCCCTGCCAAGGCAGTTGTCTTCATCCAATACAGTTAATTGTGGTAAAAATAGAAAAACAAGGTTAGATAAACAAGGTCAGATGAAGTGCACGCACACTTAAGGAGTCATGAAAAGTAACTTGAAACAAATGAGAAAAAGCAAGAGACCGGACCGATGCAAGCAATTATGGTCTTCAAAGAAATTTGGATGATCGTAATCACTTGCATCGTTCGTTATCAATATCTCTTTGTAAATTACCTAGAAACATGTAATTTTTGTTGAAGAAGGTGAATGCTTACATAGCCAGATGTCTATTATCAATGCTGCATGCAACTCCTAGACATGACGGGTACAAGTGATAAGGCCCATCGGGAAATATCTGATGGGCCTAATTTCTTGCATCAGCCGGGTTTGATTTCTCACTCTACATTCTCTAGGAACATAAAATGTACGCAGAAAAAGGTGTATTGTCACATGATAAAATGTAACCTATCATTGCACCATGCAAGTCCAAGACAGAACTGATGCAAGCGATAAGGCCCAACGGAAAGAATCAGATGGGCCTTATTGCTTGCATCGGCCGTGTTCGATTTCTCACTCTATAAATGGAGATCTTGGACATGACCGATACAAGCGATTAGGTCCAACAAAAAATATTGGATGGACCTTATTGCTTGCATTGGTCGCATCTCATTTCCTCACCCTAAAATTCATGAGAATAGATTAAACTACATACCTTGACCTCATCTTCCTCCTCAATGAGCTCTTTTGAGTCAATACATATTGTTCCTTTGTCCTCAGCAACATCCAAGAATGAATAGCCGCGCCCAAATGAGTACATTCCAAGTTGCTTCTGATGCTCATCAAACTCTTCATCAACAAGTGTTGGCTTCTTTGAGATAGCTTTCTCAAAGCATTTTGAAAGAGCTTGTGATGAATCTTTGAATTCTTCATTTGACAAATCCAAATCAAGACAAAAATTCTTCTTTTCTTTCTCCTTTCTCATTGATGAATCTCCTTGCAACTTCTTCTGACTCAGTTATAGCTACAAGGCAGTAGTCCTCCCTAAGGTTGAGAAGTTCCTGAATGTAAAATAGAGGGATAAACTCCTTTCTAGAGATAAAGTAAAATGATAGATTTGGGAGAACTAGGGACTTCTCAGACACTTGAACTTCTTCAGTTGGCTCCTTTATTGCAGTCTCTGCTTTAAAAGTAGCCACATCACCTTTGACCTGCTCTTCTTCTGCTTGGAGATTGATCTCCTCAACAATCTCCATGACACCTTTCATACTTTTTGAGCTTCCCTCAAGTGTCAGCTCTAAGAAAGGCTCCTCTACAACATGAACACTTTCCTTCTTTTCAATTGAGATGTGATCAAGCCATATCAAGAAAGCAATGTTTAAGGGGAGCAAGTAGCAGTCCTTTTCATGCTCTGGGCATAAATCTAGCTTCCCTGGCAAAGGGGATATCCTTTTGCATTTTCTTGTGATTTTTGCCCTATCTATTGGATTCTTCCCAAAGATGTGAGGATGGACATAGGTTTTCTGAGATAAAGAAAGCTCCTTTCCATTGATCAACCCCAAGAAGTTCTCCCACTCATCCCTAAGAAAACTTTTTGATTTCTCTAAGAGTTTTTTAAAATCAATCTTGGGGTTGAATATCGTCATTGCATCAAGAAATTAATCTACAGTTAAACCCTCTTGAACCATGAAATCAAGTAGTTTCTCTGATGGAGAGACACTAAGGATCTCATTCATTCCCTCCATCTAAGCTGCAGCTTCTCTAGTATGTCCTAGTGGAGAACACGACTGATGCAAGCGACTCAAGCTAGTCAGCGTGGGTCAAATGGGTATAATCGCTTGTATTGGTCGTATGGGGGATGAAAGACAAATATGCACGGTAATGGAGAGAAAATTCTATGAAGGTTGAAAATGTGAAATGGTGAAGGGAGTTGCTATTCATAAGCAAGGAGGGAGGGAGTAATGGTCAAATGATGTGGACCAATCAGTGAATGCCACATGGCAAAGGTACATTGGGAATCCCAATGGATAGATGATGTGGCCCACTCAAATCATGCCACATGGCAAAGAACATTGGAATTCACAATGGATAGATGACATGGACCAATCATGGCATGCCATGTGGCACCAACGGTCAACTCAGTTTTGAGACCTATTTAAGCTTCCCTATTCACTTTCTCTCATTTTTTTCTGAGCACTTTCCAAACGTCGAGTTGCCATCACCTCCAAGTTTTTAGCTGCTTCTTAAGAATTTCTATAGAGAACGCTTTCTGTATGAGGTAATATGGACACGACCGATCCAAGCGATAAGGGACGTCCAGGTGTTTTCCGATGACCCTTATCTCTTGGGTGGGTCGTGATTCTGAAACTGTATCATAGCTTTAAAATAATGTTTCCTTTGATTGTTAGCTATAGTGGAAATAGAATTGATTGATATTTCATGATGATTTAAAGGATGACCGATCCAAGCGATAGGGTACATCCGGGATTTGTGGATAACCTTAATCGCTTGGATCAATTGTATTTCTTAAATGGCATCGAGTCCTTGATCATAGCTTGCAAATAATGTTTTACTAAGTGAAGCATGAGCTATTATGCATTGTAAGCTATATTCTAAATAGTATTGATTGATATTTCATGATGATTACAAGGACGATTGGTGCAAGCGATTAGGGACATCTGGAGATTTCTGGATGACCCTTATTGCTTGGATCGGTCGTGCTTCTTAAAGGGCATCCTTGATCATAGCTTTGAAGTGATGTTTTATTTGGTAAAGTCTTAGATGTAATGCATTCCAAGGGAAATGGAATTCACTGATATTTCATGACGACTAGAAGCACGATTGATGCAAGCGATTAGGGACATCCGAGCATTTTCGGATGACTCTTATCGCTTGGATTGGTCATGTTTCTCACATTGGATAGAGTCCTTGATCAAAGCTTTTGAGAGTAAGTTGCCTTGCCTTTCCACTTCCATGCCTTAAGACTCTCCCTTTGTGTAGGTTATGGCTAGGATAAAAAAGACAGCAAGGAAGTTGTACCCTGAGGGTCAGGAACAAAATGCCTAGGAAGAAAATGCCCAGGAGCAAAATCCCCAGAAGAGTCAAGGCAATGCATCAGAGAAGCCTTCAAAGAAAAGGGTCAAGTACCATGTAAAGTCCTTGAGGGAAATAAGAAGAGCTCAAAAGTCTGTGGGACTGCTGATCCCTAGACTTCCATTTATGAGAGTTGTCAAGCAGATCACAACCAATCTCTGTTCTTTGATAAAGGCCACATCCTTTATCAATGTGAGGTGGCAAACTCAAGCATTGTTATGCCTGCAAGAAGCTGCAGAGGACTTTGCTACTGAATTTATGAATGATGCTTATTTATGTGCTTCTCATTCTCACAGGGTAACACTAATGGAGAAGGATTATGTTATTGTATCAAGAATAAGATATAAATTTGAGAAATCTCTTGTTCCTATTGATCACCATGATAACAAATTCTTCAATATTTTGAGTATACCTCCAACCTGAGCACCCAAAACAACAGTTGTCATTGAAGAGGTCAACCCTCAGGTCACTCATGATCATGAAACAAGAAATGCAGCAAATAGTGAGGAGGAGAGGAAAAAGCAGGGATTATTTACAGAGGAAAGTGTCATCTTAAATGAGATTCAGAAGTTACAAAAGGCAAATAAAGAGCTCCGTAAGAAAGGAGATGGGCAGATAATAGTTAATGTTGCAATGACATGCCAGGATGAATGTTTCCTTGACATAAGACCAGAAGACAACAAAATGTCGAGGGAGTTTCATGTTGAAATATCAGATAGTGTAGTCAACATTTCACTTAGATATTATCTACATGCCATAAAGTGCTCTTGTATTGCTTAATTTTCTAGTTCCTTAACTGAATTTTTATTTCTTGAATTGTAGGGTTCTTCTTCAACAATGTGAGGAAGCAGTTTTAAAGACAAATATTTATCATAGATCCTCTTGTGACACAGTGTTTTTTCTATAAACATGGAGATGCCAAATCCTTTCTAAAGAATTTTACAGAAGAGGTAGAATGTGTTATCTACCCATATATTGAAAAGTAAGTATTCATCTTCATTTTGAAAAGTACATTTGTTTCATTAAAGAAAGTATATTTACATGCAACTCATTGACAGGGGCCATTGGAGTCTTATTATTGTTGACTTCAATGCATGTCAAGCTTTTTTCCTTAATTCTCTTAAATCACAACATGGAAATTGCAAAGTGTAAGTTGCCAAAATTTTGTTGTTCTCTATTTAAGAGCCATGCCATCCATTCTGATTTTCACTTTACAGTGTAGTGCTGCTAAGCTTCTCAAGATGCATATTGATCAGAATTTTCCTAGAATTGCTAAATTGAATGAACAGAAGCTATTTGGATACACACAAATTCATGTGCCATTGCAGAAAGACGCAACATCATGTGGCTGGAGAGTGATTGCAAATGTTGTAAGATTCTTGGAAAGAAGGTTTTACAATCTTGAATTGAATTTATCAGACTATCCAGATGCATGTATCATCTTGATCAGAGAGAGACCAATAAATGGTATTATGAAACATGCAATTTGCCCCAATGATCCAGACTCACCTCCACCCCCTCCACCAGATAAAAAGAAGTCTAAAGAAAAAAAGAAAGGGCATCCTCTTCACTCACCATTGAAGCATGGGACCAAGAAAAAGAGTCAAGGTGAAAGCTCCAAAAAGGGCCACAAGCATCAGAGAAAAGAGGGCTCCAAAAAGGATAGAAAGGGATGAATCATTTTTGAGTCTAAGATTGAAATCTATTGTAAAACTAACATAGGTTGGAAGATTTATTTATGTACAAATTGTATGTACTTATGCCAATCTTCATCTGGAAGATGGTCATTGTAACCATATTTATATGCCTTGAGTAATATAAAGTTGTATTGAACCTCTTGAGAGTTAAACAAAAGTTCATTGCATGGTCCAACAAAATTTGTTGGTGTCACAAATATGACTGCATTGTGGGTTTTTTTACTTCATTCCTGTTGAAAAGTTAAATTTGGAGAAGATAGAGAAGAATGTAAAGAAGAAAGAGGACACGACCGATACAAGTGATACGGGGAAGCAAAGAATTTTGGATTGCCCCTAACGCTTGCATCGGTCGTATTATCCATTTAAACATAGCATCCCCTTTAAGCAACCTTGCATGAGATGAGTTGAGTTGCAAGTTGTTTTTATATTCATGAGTCAAACCTTTATACAAAAGTCATGTTTTGAAGTCTCTTTCGGTAGTTTGCTAACACAACCGATCCAAGCAATTAGGGTGATCCGATAAGTTCAAATTGCACTAGTTGCTTGAATTGGTCGTCTTCTCTAATCTCGTGTCCACTGTTTTATGACTTAAGTCATGCTGTACATATTTTGAAATATCATACCTTGGATTGGAATTTGCACCAGGTTCTCCACCCTCTTTAATATAACTTGTTATGTGCACCATGATACTTTCTCTTGCATACCTTGAGGACAGAAAAGATGGATAGAATCAAATAATTTAATTGAAATTAATGTGCACCTTGGATAGACTCAAATAATTTAATTGAAAATAGATATTGAATTCTAGATCTCTTGTTCATCTAGAATTTACTTATCCAAGTTCCTGTATAATTATTGCGTATTTGAAACCTCATCAGAATGTTGAGATTAAACAAAAAATGCCAATATGAGT
>CM035427.1:140715344-140717844 GCA_020310875.1 Ceratopteris richardii | reverse complement strand
ACTTCAATCTCTATATAGTTGAGGAACTCTTGGAGTAAACAAAGAGGTTAATCAAAGGGATGGACGAAGCTACCATCAAAGCTAAGTATTTTCCAGTTTCTACTTGGTCTTAATGCTTGATTTATCTTTTTTCCATTATTCTATACTTAATCCTAGATGCACATTGAAATAACCAAGATTTCAATCGATTAAGTCTAGATTACGATAATGAGACAATCCATTTCTCATTCCAAGCATTAGTTTGCATTAAGGAAAGACTTGGTTTAAAAAAGGATCCTTGTGCATTAAAGAATGTATTTTGGTAGTTTAATTCCAGATTTCCTTTCCATTGAGTAAGCTTTTTATTGCACCACAAGGATATGTTTTTATATCATAGTGCATTAGGACAAAGGAAAGGATATACATGCATCAAGATTGCATTCTTAGTACAAGGAAAAGTCATGCATCAAGCTCATGTATGATTGTTGCATTATTTTTTGGGCATGCAAAGAACATGCATGCATACACATGTGAGCATATGCATTTGCATGTAGGCACATACATTTGCATGATAAAACAGGATGTTGTTTGCAAATAGAGATGAAAATGTACTCTCTTAGTATTTAGCTTACTTTATAAAGCTCACGGCTTGACATTAGGGAAGACAGGGGACTAGTTAGTTGCAAAGACAGACTAGTTCTAGTTTGCAGCTTAAGTAATTAGTCGATTCCTTCCCAAGTTGATACCCCGTTACCAAAAATAAATACTTAATGACCATTAAATATGTTTGATGTCTTACTAGGTATAAGTAAGCACTAGGAGAAAGTTAAGTATTAAATTTTCTTGATGACCACTAGGTATAAGTAAGCAATAGGAGAAAGTTAAGTATTAAATTTTCTTGATGTATGATGACTCTAAGTCCGAGATGTACTTAGGGAGTCATGAAGATAAGCTTATAATGACTACTCTAAGTATAGGTGATATTTAGAAAGTCATGCGTATAAGCTTTAGTTGATTAGTTACGTAATTTATGTAACTTCTCAAGCATCCCAAGATTGGAAGATAACTTCAGCTATGTTTTCAAGTTTCATGAGCACTCTTCGACTCCATGGAACTTAACAACCAAATCGATGAACTTAAATACAAATTGAACTTTGAAGTTCAATAGATTTGTGTTTCGTTCATGTTTTGCATCTCTGGTAATGATGCATAGGGCCATGAAAACATGGAAACTTTGGAAGCACTCTTCTATTTAGAAGATTTTGAAAGTTCCAAGAAGTGTCTTTGTGGTTTCAAGATTCGTATATCACGATGAAACCTCGGTAAGTCACTTTTAGGAATTGAGATATTTCCTAAATGAAAAACACTAAAATGAAATATTCAAGGCTTCTATTCCTCGTGAGATCATTCTCCTACAATGTTCGAGATGAATTTATTTTTGGGAAGGCATACGTTCCAAGTAAAGGATCTTAACTAATTCATGAACTCTTCCCAAAATACACATAAATTCATAATATATGATAGGAACAAGGAATGATGATGTTCTAATAAAAGGTGTATAAAGAGATAAGAGCCAAACATATATTGGTTATGGATGTTTTGCTGAAAGATGATGAAGGCAAAACCTCTTTAGGATATAAATGTTTTGCCAAGATATAAAGGTGCCAAGAAAAACTATGAAGCTTTTATAAGTTTTTATTTGATTTCATCCCAAGGAGTGATGGAAATCAAAGGTTGAACCTCAACATCAATTGATCTTTGACGTCAATAAAAGTATGTTAGGTTCTATAGTTGCATCTCTCGTAAATGATGCAACTAGCTAAGCAATCATGTAAGAAATCTTTTAGAGAACTAAACTTTTGGTTTCATTTGTGAACTTTTCATTTAGGAATAGAAAGTTCCAAGAAATGGATCTCCAATCCATGAACTTTTCCTAAACAAGCTATAAAGTTCAAAGTTATGTGTTCATAGTGACATTACTATTGGATCAATCATCAATGGATGCTTGGAATTTAAACATAATTTTGATTGGTGAAATATGTTTAAAGGACTCTAGTAACATCTAAAGATTGACCAATAATAATGAATCTTGTATCACACTCAAGAATAGAAGCCAATATCACATAAATGAAAGTCCATCTTAAACTTTCATAGTAGCATGGGAAACCATATCCAAAAGGTGATATTTAGTCTCTAGTTTGATACTCAAGAAATGAATACAATTGAGTCAGTAAAGTTTCAGGATATTGTTGAAAGAATCCAGCATTGCAAAAGATTCCATGATGAATCATTTGCTCAAGTTATTTGATTCCCTAGAAGGAATCTCAAGTCTTTGAAGAATAATGTTCTCCCAAGTAGTGAGAAGGAAATTCTTTAAATCTTTTAGTCAGTAAGTAGTTCCCTAGTAATCCCAAACTGCTAGAAGTGGTACTTAAAGTCCAAATTGTGATATAACCTAAAAGTATATAAAGGATTCTTAGTTTTGGAATCTGAGAGGCATTAGTGAATGCTTGGACTTGAG
>CM035427.1:140657232-140659732 GCA_020310875.1 Ceratopteris richardii | reverse complement strand
AGGTAAGGTTCACTAATGATGGAGTTTATGTTGAAGACCCTAGTCAAGGGTATAAACAGATTGTTATAGGGAAGAAGGAAGGAAGGCTCTTCACATTAAAGGTACAAGGAAATATTGGACATGCTATGTTTGCATATGGAGAGCAAAAGGTGTCAGAATTGGATCTTTGGCACAAAAGACTTGGACATTTTAATGAGAGAGGTATCAAAGAAATGATAAACAATGGTTCAATACTTGGATTGCCTAACATTGCAGGTCAACACATGACATACAGATGTGAAGCATGTCAGTTAGGTAAGGCTCATAAGCAATATACAATAAGCATGGTTTTATGTATTCAAAAAGACTTGAATTGGTACATACAGATGTGTGGGGTCCTTCAAAGGACTTTAGTATAAATGGTTCAAGATATTATGTCATATATGTTGATGATGCTACCAGATGGATCACAATCTATGTGATCAAAGACAAATCAGAAGTGTTTAACACATTTAAACACTATCATGCATATGCAGAAAGAATTACAGGTCAAAAATTGAAGAGGTTAAGGTCAGATGGAGGGGGAGAGTATTTTTCTAATGAGTTCAGTGAATACTTGTGGAATGCAGGTATAAAGAGAGAAGTTACTTGTAGGTACTCTCCTCAACAAAATGGTGTAGCAGAAAGGAGGAATAGGACACTTGTTGAATTTTCAAGTTCCATGATGAAAGAGAAGAATTGCCCAAATTATTTGTGGGATGAGGCTATAAACACAGCCACATATTTGGTTAATAGATTGCCTTGTAAAGTTTTGTAGGGTATGACACCATATGAAGCTTGGTGGGGTAAGACCTACCTTGGATCATTGTAAAATATTTGGATGCCTGGCATATGCATATGTGCCATCTGAATTAAGGCATAAATTGGAGCCTAAAGCAGAGAAGTATGTATTCATTGGTTATGATGACAAGAAGATGGGTTATAGGTTGTGAAGTCCATCCACAAAACAATTCCTTGTGTCGAGGATGTTACATTTGATGAGAAAAGCACTTGGTATGCAGGTACATCTAATGTGTATGCAGAAGTTGAAGAAATTATGAATCGGAAGAAAGGTAAAACAAAGGTTCAGATATTTGATGAAGAAGAGAAAAATGAAATACAGGTTGAAGGTGAAGAAGTGCCAAGGTTTGATCCAGAGTGTGATGAACCAGAAACTTCAAGAAGTGGAGAACTCAGGAGGTCTACAAGGCACAAATGGCAACCTACAAGGTATAGCTATGATACTTCATTTTTGACTACTAAGGATTATGCTTACATGGTAAAAGCAGATGAAGATCCATCTACATATGATGAAGCCAAAGGGAAGAAGAATTGGGAAGAAGCTATGCAAGAGGAGTATGATGCATTGATGGAAAATCAGACATGGGATCTGGTTCCTAAACCTAATAGCCAGAAAATCATTGGATGTAAGTGGGTTTACAAAACAAAAAGATTTGCAGATGGAAGTGTGTCTAGATACGACTATGATGAGACTTATAGTCCTGTAGCAAAGATGACAACCATCAGGACACTCATAGCAATTGCTGCTTGCAAAGGTTGGAAATTATCTCAATTAGATGTTAAAAATGCTTTTTTGAATGGTTACATTTCAGATGAAGTTTACATGGAGCAACCACAAGGTTTCAAAGATCAAGTGTATCCAAATTATGTGTGTAAGCTCAAGAGAGCTTTGTATGGATTGAAACAGGCCCCAAGGGCATGGAATTATAGGCTTGTAAAGTTCTTGAAGAAATTTGGATTTCAAGCAGCAAAGGCAGATAGTAGCTTGCTAGTTAAAGCAAGTGAAGATGGATTTATTTATGTTTGTATTTATGTTGATGACATAATACTTATAGGAACAGATGACAAAGGCATACACATGATTAAGAAACAGATGGAGAAAGAGTTCAAAATCACTGATTTGGGGAATTTGTCATTCTTCTTGGGAATGGAGATTTCATATACTCAACATGGAGTATATGTAACTCAAGAAAGGTATCTGAAAAATTTGCTAACCAAATTTAAAATGGAAGATTGCAGGATAGCACCAACTCCAATGGAAGTGAATCATAGATTGACTAAATATGGAGGAGAGAAATTCAAAGATATGAAGCTCTATCAGAGTTTGGTGGGTAGCTTAATTTATGCTACATTAACAAGACCTGACTTATCATATGCAGTTGGAGTTCTATCTCAATTCATGCATTGTCCTAGAAAGGAACATTGGATTGCAGGACAAAGAGTACTTAGGTACATCAAGGGCACACTTAAAGCAGGTTTGTATTGAGGTTTTACTTCAGATACAAGGGTCAAGATATACAGTGATGCAGATTGGGCAGGTAATTCTGATGATAAAAGATCAACACATGGATATTTGTGTTATGTGGGAGATAAGCTAATCTCATGGTGTTCTAAGAAGCAACATACAGTTGCTTTATCATCTACAGAAGCAGAATACAAAGGCATGGTGGAAGCTGCAAAG
>CM035427.1:140502232-140649732 GCA_020310875.1 Ceratopteris richardii | reverse complement strand
TGAATATCTTGCCATAGCACGAATGTAAATTGTACAAGGAGGAGCTCAAATATAGCTCACAAGTGTAAACTTCATGAATGAAATAAATCATAGACCACACTTTCATGTCATCGAGAAGTATCAAATAAGGTGAAATTCTGCTTCATGAAAAAGTAAAAGTACCTGTGCATTCTGAGTATTCAATGTGCTACACAAACTGTGCATGAGATGATGTGAACTGCAAGGAGAGGAAAAGAGTGACAGCATGCATGAAGTAGAAAAGCTAGAGAGGGAAGGCTTGTTTTTCTCCCTCCAACGTGTAGGCAATGAGGAACCATGAAATTGTTGTATTCTAACTCTGTCATTAGTTGTGATAATATGTACTTTTTCTAGAGTTTCATACCACAATCGATCCATCCCATTGGAACCATCCAATTTATCTCCAATAGTTCACTTGCAAAATGCATCATTGTTTTTAGCCATGGTTGGTGACTTTACCTTCATGCAAAAACTTGACTACTTCTCAAAAGACTTGAACAAAAATATCAAATGCAGCTCCATTAGATTTATAATAGACATTGTAAGGCTTGTATTGGTGAAAAAGAAAAACCAATAAAAATTCGTAGAGAAGAACAATTTTCTCTACACACCAAATTTCTTTTTGAGTATGCTCACTAAAATTTATTAAAACATGAGAAAGTGAGGAAGAATGTGTTGATGATGTGGAGAAAGAAGCAATTGCATGCTTTAATACTAGTTGTCTGAGTTTGGGGATGACTAACACACAGAAACATGATAAGGAAGAAAGAGAAGAAGCTTAGGAGCTTAGGAACATAGAACAAAGTTTTTTCTAGTTGTATAATGTAGAAGTACAAATAATCCTTTATTATTATGGTGTATATACAAATTAGGTGAAAGAAACCTCTAAAGAGGTGTAAAAAAGCGCCCCAATTGTCCTAAGTGTGTTCACACATCATTATTGAAATATGCTAACAAAATTTTTACTCTAAGGAGCCAGTGATGAAGAAAGGTGGACACCTTTACAAAGATATTTGGAATATTTGGAAATCTAACTATTTGTAGTCATTTTGGATTGCCACAAATGAAGCTTTGCATATTAATGATAAGTTTAAGTGTAGTCAAACTCTTGCTTGCAAATTAAGAACTCTACTCTAGATGCAATGCTCCAAATTAAAGAAATTCTTAACGTCCTTCACCCTTAGACCTTTTCATCCTCATGAATTTTAATTCTAGTAGCTGCAATAAGTAAGAAATTGACCTCCACTATTTGTTAAAATTGAAAGTCTTCTCTCATGAAAGTCACAATTTTATCATGATTATCATATTTTTCTTGAGTTCAACTTGAATGGCTACTCTCTTGTATAGAGGATTGATACAAGTTAGTTGATATTTGATTTTCCAATCAATTATGAATAGAGAGCATAACACTGAACATGCATGAAGGTTCCAAGCGAATTTCTAGATCACTTTCATCAACTTGCAGAGTAATGAGCATTTGTGCCACTTTAAAGAAGGTACAATGTAGATTTAGGCATAACTTGATGATCAAAATTTATGTTCTTAAGAGAGGATTGATAGTAGCTGTTGAGAGTAGAGGAATTTTGAAGATATATAGTTAATTTAAGTTCTGAAACTCTGCTAATTTGGAGAATACTCAATCAGATTGTTACTAATTGAGTGCCAACTTCGCAAGAAGTGAGTAGTTATGTTTTGGTTCATGCGAGTAAAAAAGAAGGAGAGAAGAAGAAAGCAGGAGCGGAAGAAGAAAGAAGAAGTAGAAGAAACAGAAGAGAGATTCTTCATTCTTGTAATAGCGTAGATACATATTTGAGCCAAGCCGAATCAATCATGTAATGATTTACTGTTTGTATTACTTGAATGTTCTCATGAACTCTTTCTATCTTGTAAGGTCTGTTTTAGAAGACTCGTAGTGATGATTTTTGCCTAAATCTATTCAACGCAAGCGTAAAACTCTGTCTGTTGCGGGTTATGATCTTCAAAATTAGACTCTGTTTCAGCAGAGTAGTGATAGATCTGAAATTTGCTAGAAGTCAATTCTCTGTGTGTAGAAGACTAGTGCTGAGAACTTGGTTTACCGGAGTCAAGTAGTTGATGTGTTGTATGTGAACCCCATTAGTAGCACTTCAAATGTGTGCCCATATAGCTTAGGTTTGATTTAGTAGATCATCTAGGATTTGACCTTTGCTACAGTTGGAAGAGATGCACTACTTCATATGCCTAGCTTTACTTTCTTTATTAAGGTTTGAAGTGGTGGCTAACAATGTAACTTCATCAAATATAACACATGTTGTTTTGCTCTCTTGGAGCTCTAGCAAAGGTAAGATACTCGAAGATCGATGGATGATCAATGAAAATTGTCCACAAAATCTTGGGGAAAAGCTAGTGGAATGACTTTTCTTTAAGCGTTAAGGGTTTGATGCAGTTATTTGTTGCTATTACTTGACCTCAACCGCTTTATCCTTCTGAAATCTCACTGGAAAATCCCATAGAATTGATTAAGCATTAGAAAATCGGGAGAGGAAAGAGGTGATAGAGACAAGGAGAGGAGATTCCATGCTTAATCTCCACAAACATGACTTCTGGACCTCATGATTTGAATGTGTAAGGAATGTGATTTGACCAATAGGAATATCGTATGGTCCACTTGGAGGATTTGATGGATTATTAACATATGCCAAAGGGAATGAAATATTCAAAAACTCCATGCATTTTAGAGTAAAACGTATTTGCAAATTACAACAAGCTGACATGACCAGACATTCTGCAAAATGTGTGTCTCCTAAATCATATCGGTTACCCAAAGCATAGAGAAAAATTGAATATGATTTCTACTGCCCAAGAGCTACCACATAAAAAATTCTCTTAAGCAATTCTTCACACATAACCATGATGACATTCAAATACATGCTTGTTGATTTCACCTACTTCACCTTTGTTCACAAATTGATGTCTTAAGTGCATAAATGGTTGGAATTGATATTTACACCACCTTTTGTCAAATGCACTCTAATCATGCTCTCCTACATCCCTCAATTTTACTCTCATGGAGAATAAGAATTAGATATTCTCATACTCAACCTATGACGGATTACTCATTGACATTTTGCTAGGCTTGAGCTTTTCACTGCCATGATGAGATATGACTTAAAAAAGGAACAATACGAATGAATTCCTAAATAATCTCATCAATGCCATGATGAGATATAACTTAAAAAAGGAATAACACGAATGAATTCCTAAATAATCTCCAAAAAAACAAAAGACAATGTGACTAAAATTTAGATTTTATAGTAAGACGCTCTTATGATGAAAAATATGAGCCCTATGTGCCCTATGAATTAAATAAGATTTGATATTACTATAGCTACATAAATCTTTCGTGATGATAATTTAAAGAAAAGGTGAATTTTATTATACTTGAACTTAAAATTAAACACATTATGAGGTTTTAGAAGTCAAGAGAAAATGTAAAAAATCTAATTAAACACATTATGAGTTTTTTTTTTGTTCTTTTCAAATCGAACTGGGCCTGATACCAATACAAAGAGAGTGTGATCTCAACCTCCCTCTGGTATTAGCAAAACAATCTCTAATAAACGAGGATGATGAATGAAGAATACATTAAAAATAATTGAAACTTACCTTACCACCAAATCCCCCCCCCCCCCCCCCAAGATTCTTTGGTTGAGAGTCCCTACCATTGCCCCTTGCTGTATACACACACACACACCCACATGTGTATGTATGTACACGTGTGTTTATTTGTTTACTAATTTATTTATTTATTTATTTATGGCACATTAATTTAGATATGTTGAGGCCTACCTTGAATTGTACGCTTCTCTGAGGTTGAACATTAATCTGTGGTCTTTATTCTTACAGTCGAGGGACACCCCCATGGCTTTCAATTTTAAGTCAGAAGCGTAATGCAGATATACCATGTTCTCCTCACTCGTAATCTCTATATTCGGGGTTCTCCTCACTCGTAATCAGTGTTGTATTTTGACGGTCGATCCTGCCCTTCAATTTTGAAGGCCATCTACGGATCCTAGCTGTATTTCATGTTTTTAATGCATTTTTTGAAGGCTAAATAAAAATTATAACCTTACTTTACGGTGAAAATTGGTCAAAACGGGCAATACGACCGTCAAAAATCAACACTGCTCGTAATCTCTATATTCGGGGCTCACTGTTAAAAATAGCCGGGTACCGCCAAAGTCAACGGCTTCGCATGGGCAATTCGTCAGCAGTGAGGTCGCATCGAGTGTGTGTACGTAGCAAGCAACTCACCTGTGTGTGCGCTGTAGATATTGAGGTCGCTCATCTGGGGAAAGGCGGTTGCGGCTACGTTTCAGAGAAGCTTCGCTGAACATATCTTCTTCTCACACACCCAACCTCGTAAGGTGGAGGCACTCATCATGAGAGACTCATGGACCATGAGAAACTCATAGACATGTCCAGCCAAGACTTGAATTCAGGACTTATAGCTGCAAGGCGTCCGCCACTAGGCTTCGGACAGGTGTGACACGTTTTAGAGGAGCTTCGCTGAACATATTTTCTTCTCACTTATCAGAATGCAGAAAATCATGCACACACACACAGAGTGCTTATACTCTATCCCACGTCGACTCTCGTTGTGCTGTTCAGAAATCCCAACATGGAGTAGGCGTCCAAGCCTTGCAAACCCTGTTTCACCTCTTGGCCTCTCTTTCACCTCAACACATTCGCCATCTCCTCGTATGATACATACCTCTTTGAAGCTTGTCCTCAACGCAAAGGAAAAAATGAACTTTAGAATGACATTACAAATGCGAAATACTGGGCTTTTGTAAGCGATGCATGGTATAGTGGTAAACACCTTGTTCTCTTTGGATTGAGGGGTTTGGTTTTTTTTTTAATAAAGAAAGTTTGGCAATAGCTTATTCTCCTAAACTTTAATTAAAAGAATGAGCAATTGTAGAAGTGAACAGGCCTAGTACTCATGAGATCCCTCAAATTCCACAAAGTAAGGGAAGCTTAATACGAGCTAGAAAATATTACAAAGAAGATTGATAAACCTTCCATCCCTCTCATGTGAGTGTCGAACTCCTTAGGCTTTCAATTTTCCTTTGTGATGCATTGTGCTAGGTGAGGCCATCATGACATTGAGTGCACGGTGTGGCCATCACAACCACGTGTGTTCGGTGATCCCATCGCAATGGGGCCTTCTCCACCATCGCCATCACTTTTTTCTAAGGAGCAATCGCGATGGGGTGTCTAGGGAGCAATCACGATGGGGTGTCTAGGGCCTGCGTGCACGACGAGGTCTTCTGGATGGGCAATCACAATGCAAGTTTCTACACCATTGTGATCAGTTTTTTTCATATTCGGGCCATCATCATGTGTGCTGTCTGGAGCTCGTGCCTCGAGCTCGTGCCTCCACCTTGAGTTTTAGTTGCGGAACATTCATCTAAGTTAAAATGAAACCTAGAAGCTTCATGATAGCTCACTAGCAATGCACTGTGGGCATCTCGACAGGTGTTGTTCTCCTTGTGGTTGGCTACTACTCCCCTCGTGGTTTGCGAGGGTCTAGCTCTTGCTTGGTACCACGACGATCTGGCTCAAGCATCCCACAATTGGCTTTACGATGGTCCGGCTCAAGCTTGCCAAGTTTTCTAAGTGGTGGCTTTGCTAGTTGCATCCCATCCCATCCTTTTTTAATAAGATTTGGTGGTTTTCGCTTTGCGTGATAGTCAGAGGCAGAGAAAGCATCTTGTGTGCAGTGCTTACCATCATGAGTTCAATTCCCTATCTTGAAGGTTACCTGGTTTGGCCATTGTGCTAAAAGAAATTAGAGGTTGTAGCCCAAGCGTGAGTACCACCTCCTTTACTTGTCAATCTGCGGAGATGTGAGGAGGACATGAAGATCATGAGCAATTGTGGTGAGCAAATGTGAGTGACAAGCACATACATGCACACATATACACACACATGCACCCAAGGCAAGATCAAAGAGAGGAACAATGGAAAGCTTCAATTGCACAAGGACTCTCTTACAAAATCTCAATTCTCTACCAAGCTAACCTCCAAAATGCTAACCTAAAAAATGAGCTCTCTAGCTCTTTTTATAGTTTTTTGACTAGTTTTGGCCCTCTCTAGACCTAATGTCTGGCCTAGTTAAAAATTAGGTTCCAGGGCTTATTTGAGGGCTCAAATGGAGTCTAAAAATTATGAAAACTAGTAGGTAGATGCTTCTAATATGCCTCAAGCTCAAGGACTCATCGACTTGAACAAAATGGGGTTACAAAAATGTGAAATGATATTTAGAATGATTTTTAGTGATCAAAATCACTATTTTTATAGGTATTTCTTTTGAATATTTACTTCTTGGAGATCCCTACATGCTCCCTATTCTTGTGTTTCCACTTCTTTGAAGCATTCCTTTGCATTGTGCTTGACCTTTAGTGTCAACACTCCCCCCCCTCTCGAGTCTATCATGCCTGACAGACCCTTGTTGGAGTGGGTGTTTCCTACTTTTTCTTCTTCTTTTTTCTTTTTTTTAGCTCTCTCGTCTCTCTTTTTTTTTTCTTTTTTTCTTCCTGTTTTTGAGAGGAACAATGTGAAATACAAGAAGAAAGATGTTCGTATCAATAAAATAATTTGTATATGTCCAATGTGTCTCATGCGCCTGGGATTCTCAACTACGTCTATGCACGATAGTGTAACCTGGCCCTATATTAATGCATACTTTGGAAATGCATGTTCTAAATGGTGCAAAAGACAGGGTTATGCCAAAGGCACATGGTTGTTGCATGTGGAGGCTTCCGATGTTACTTGTAGATGTTGATGCAATCTTTGTTTCGAGGTATCCCTTGGATCTTGATCATTCCTCCTTATAGGGATCCATTTTAGAAAGATATTCGGCCACGTACTGATCACTTTTGGTCTCTTCATCTTTGGATGGTTTCTCAAATTTTGTGTCCCTCGTGGTTGGTTCTTTGGTTCTAGGGGGGCTACTGGTGCTTTTGGCTTCCAAACCCATACCCCTGATGATTGTCGTCTTACTATTGTCGAAGAGGTGAGTTGATCTTCTTTTGATTTCTGTGCTTGGTTCTAATTCTTACTTCTCCTTGGCTTCTTTGTTGAGAATTTTCTTGTGAGCAAGAGCCTAGGGCTTTGTGCATGATAGAGTTCCTTGGGTACCCACATGTGTAATCTCCCTTGTTGAGCTACAACTAATTTCTTAGGCACCCAAATTTGTACGTTATTATGGTTAGCCTTCATTAACTGCTTTGGTGCCCAAATTTGGAGTACTCTTTGAGATAGAGATCTTTGTTGTTCTACTACTTGTTGCCTTGGCTTTCTAAATTGCTTCTTTGGTAATGTGTTTGACTACAATGGTGTGATTGATGGCTCGCCCTTGCATACCCATATCTGCTTCATGCTTGGAACTACGTTTTTCTTGATGTTTGTTTGTTTATTTGATATAGCAGTTGTCTTGTACGGTTCCACTTGCCTCCATGGTTGAATTGTTGTGGCTGCATTAGTCTTTGAAGAAGAAGAGAGATCCACTTGCGTTCAAGCTTGTTCTTCCATGATTGACTCCTTCTGCATCATAAATCTCTTGACACATACAACATCTTCTTCTATAAGATTAGTCTTAGAAGAACTAAGAGAATGTGTGATTCTTGAATTTGTGATCATGCAAGTATCTAATTCTAATGTAATGCATTGTAATGTACCCAAAATTGAAGAATTTGACTTTTTAGGTTTAAGTTGAGTGCATGGTCATAGATCCAATCTTGGCCCAAGACAAGTGGTTCCATAAGGTCCTTATCTTGAAAACTAGTGTTTTGACTTTTATTGGGACATCCTAAAGGTAGATGGGAAGCTTCATCTCACCCAAACAAAGGGGTTTCCACACCTCCCAATCCTATGAGATAGGATTCTATGTGATTGATGTTCAATTGTAGATCTTGGCAGTAAGAAATTCTAACTGCACTAGTTGTTGCACCCGAGTCAATCAAGGCCCTCACGGTCCTTACATTATTTTCTTGTCCTACCTCTATGGTCATCAAGGGATGTCAGTTGATTATTTGAAAGGCAATTACACTTGATGTTTGACACATGGCCATGTGATATCCTAGGGCATTGGGATTGACATCTACGCCTTGCCGCCTTAACTTATTTCTCCTAATGCGCTCTCTAGCCTCTCCATGTGCTTCCTCTCTAACCCTTAACTCTTTCGCTTTCCACTTCTTAGCAGTGTTGAGTCTCATTAGCATATCCTTTATAAGAGGTTCTTGATATAGGTTGACTCGATGTCCACTAATATAGCTTGGCAAGATGCTAGAGTGGCCAATCGAACTACACCGCTAGTGGAAATTCTATTAATGATCATCGGTCCATATCCTTGTTTTTCCAATTTACGGGCATGCTACTTTAGTGTATAAAACAACACTAGGTCTCCCTCTTTCAATCCTTTATCCTTGATATGTGCATTGAAGTATGCCTTTTGTCTTTTCTTTGTTGCATAGATGCCTACTACCACTCGTAGTCTTGTCTCACCTAAGCATTCTAGATCAAAGATCCTGGAGGACAATACATGTCCATTCCACTCGTTCTCTCGTGTTACTCTTAAAGCTGGTATTAGGAATTCCAATGGTAGCATAGCATTATGTCTGAAGACCATCTGAAATGGGGTCACATTGACTACCGTTTTGTAGGCAACTCGGTAAGCCCAAACAACATGATGAAGCTGTTTATCCCAATCAGAGCATTTATTGTTTACCAATTTTGTCAGTACATCACATAGGATCTTATTTGTGCTCTCAGCTTGTCCATTAGCTTGTGGATGATAGGGGGTTGACTTCTTATGTATCACCAAGAATTCTCGGAGAAGGTTTTCAATGACCATTCAAGAAGTGAGTACCTCTATCACTTACTAACTTTATTGGTAGTCCATATCTAGTGAACACATTCTCGAATAAGAACTTAGCCATTGTTGGAGCATCATTCTTTGTTGTGGCTTTTATGTATACCCACTTTGTAAGGTAATACGTGGCTACAATAATGTACTCTGCATGGGAGTTTCTAGCTGGGGGGCTAATAGGACCTACAAAGTCTATACCCCACTTCGAGAATGTGCATCCTCCCATCATTCGTCTCAAAGACATCTCATCTTTTTTGATCAGATATTGTGCACGTTGGCATGTGTCACATATCTTCACATAGATATGTACATCCATATGAAGAGTGGGCCACCAAAGTCCTAGGAATAGAATGTTCTCAATTACTTGATCATGCCCAAAGTGTCCACTTGCAATGCCACTATGTGGATTTTCTAAGATTTTCAAATAATTTGATTCTTGAACACACAATCTTAGGTAACCATCTTTGCCTCTTCAGTATAGGTTGTCTCCGATTAAGGCATAGTCTTGAGCCTCTTGCTCCATGCTTCGTTTTCTTGCTAGACTAGCCTGTTGGGTAGTGTTCCTAATCTCATAAATTCTACCAATGGAGTGCTCCAATCCGGAATTAATGACACATGATAAAGGGTAGCATGTATTTTTGCACAATGGACAATTCTTAATCCACTCATGTATTTTTGTGTCCATACTAGTCCAATACACTCCTAAACGTTTTAGATTCTGCAATGTTTGGTGTTTAGAATAGTGATTTCCTAGCAATCCTTCATGAGCTTGTCACAACCAACTACTATGTTGATCATTCTTCACACAACAAGCTAGTACACCCTCTGTATCTTGTTTGTACATGCTTCCTACCAATATTTGATAGTTTTGTGATCTTACAATTTCTTCTTTGTTCATTCTCACATTCTTATTTGCGGGTCTGAAGGTTAGGACAGGTACCAAATTATTTTCCCATTTAGGAACAACTTCTAAATTGAACATATAAGTGTCAGGTAGTTCATTAGATACTCCTTGCGATGAATCTCTTGAAGTGATGCAAGAAAGGTGATATGCCCTACGGTGGGTCTACCTTTCCTAACCACCACTTCAAAGTCATACTCCATTAGTAAGAGGAACCATCTTACTAAGTGTCATGTATTGCAAGGTTTATTGACTGAATGTGGCAAATCTTGATGATCAGTGAAAAGCTTGAACTTGTTGGCTAGTAAATAGTGTCTAAAATTCTTCACAACATATACCATGCCTAAGCCTTCGCTCTCAGTTGTTGTATAGTTTTGTTGAGCTGCGTTCAATTGTCTGCTAGCATATCTTTTAGGAAAATCTAGATTTCCTTCACCTGTGGGTTGTGCTAGCACACATCTCCATGATTGGATGCATATAGATGAACATGAAATGGTTCACGAGTGGTCAGTATTGGTATTGTGCACAAATGTCTCTTCAGGTTATTGAAGGAATTTTTGCATTCATCGTTCCTCTCAAAATTTGTCAACAAGGCATAAAGAGGTTTAGCTATGATTGCATACATGTGAATAAACTTGCGGTAATATCCATAATGGCCCATAAAGGTTTGTACCTCTTTAATTGCTATTCAATTGTTAGAAACAATATGACCAAAGATCTTACCTTCTCATACCATGAACACATACTTTTTTGGGTTCAGGCAAACTCAATATTCTCTACACTTATTGAAGATTTTTCTAAGCTCTAGGATGTGTTGTCCTCTTTCTTGGGAATGAGCACATAAATCATCCACATATAATTCTAAGCTCTTTTGCAAGAACTCTTTGAACACATGACACATGAGCCTTTCGAATGTTGCAAGTACATTGGTGAGTCCAAATGGCATCACATGAAATGCAAAGATTCCCCACATGGTGGTAAAATTAGCCTTATGTTGATCTTCTGGGGCAATGGCTACTTGATTGTAACCTAAAAATCCATCAAGGAAACTACAAACTTCCTTGCCTACAACACGCTCTAATAAATGTTCAGTGATTGGAAGCGGATAACTTTCTCTAATCATAGCAGCATTAACTTTTTTAAGGTTAATACACACTTGCAACTTCCTATTCTTCTTGGGCACCACTACAATGAGGTACACCCATTCAGTATGCTCAATCTCATAGATAAATCTAGCTTCAATCATCCTCTCAATTTCTTCTTTTATTTTTGTTGCGTAAGTGTCATTATATGTGTAGGGCTTTTGTTTGGTGGGCTTGGCATCAATCATCATGGGGATCATATGAGAACATATTGCTAGATCTACCCCCTTTTAAGTCTATATAGGTCTACACAAACACATCCCTATATTCCCTTAATAAAGCTACAAGCTCTATTTCTTCTTCTCCACTTAGGTCTTCTCCTATGTACGTTCATTGCTCTTCATTCCCTTCAATGGTTACCACTATTTTTTTGGTCTTTTCTATATTATCATATGCTTCTCTTGTGATGGCCTCTCTCCTAGGCATTTGTACCAAAATCCTCCGGCCTTCAAATTCATATTTCTTGAAATTTTCTGATACTTCAAACAATGATTCTTCCTCTTCTTGTTTCACTCCTTTTCTTTTCTTTTTCTTTTGACTACCTTCACTGTCCTCCCTTGAATTTATAGTTTTAATGCTTGTGAGAGGTTCTTCTTCTTTTTGCTTAAATAATCCTACATTTGCTAGATAGTGCTCCTTTGACTCAAAGCAACTATCTATCACAATGGACTCTGGATCATTGTCATTCTCTTTCTCTTCTATGACCTCATTAGAGTCACACTCTTCTAGCAAGGATTCACACATGAACATAGAGATATCATAACTCTCCTCATCACAATGAGATGTCCACTGTTATTCATTGACAACAATGTCCATGGTGGCTAAGATTTCTGCCCAACCATGAGGCTCAAATTCCTCATCTGGAAAGATCATCGATGTGTAGGCTGGGTCTCTAACTATTTTGGTTTCTGGAGAAATTCCTTCTTCTCTTGCTTTTAGAAATCTTTCCTCTTCCTTTGCATCCTTGCACATCCACAAGTGAGTATCTTCATGCATCCAGGAGGGATCAAAGAACTTACAGAATGCACAAAGATTGAATCTTCTTGCACCTTATGGATAGGATTCCATTGTAGGGGTGGTACATCTCTAAAGGTATAATCCTTCAAATTTACCTTGGTTGTGATCCCTAAGTGCTACAAGTACAAGGAGTTTGTTCCCCAAACCTATAATATTTGTAGTTGTCATAGGAAGGGTCTTCCTAGGATCATTTCATAGACATTATTTTTGCCAAAGTCACATATAGCAAAGGTGTGTTCAAACTCTACACCACAAGTGGTTAGAGTTATCCCTTCTAGCAATCCTAGATGTCTTTCAATATGGCCATCAACCATTTGAAGCTTCATTCTAGTTGCTCTTAATGTGGGTTTACCCCATTGCTTCCACAAGGAGGTGGTCGCAATTGCAACACCTGCACATGAATCTAAGATAGGTTTGTTTGTGTAACCATGGTAAGTGATTGGAAGATAAGTATTACCTTCTTCACCTTCACTCATGTCCCCTATTTGTCTAGAGGTATCTCTAGTACTTTCTGCTTTGTTTGTGCTTTCGACACATTCGAACTAAGATTTGGAACTTGATTCGCCACATGTTTCCATAGCTTAGGTTTCACTTTGAGTAGCTCTTCTAAAGTGAGATGAAACTGAACCTTAGTGTTCTTCATGACTTCAATGTCTCTTGGAACCACTGAGTCTTCATTTCTTATCAATATTGTGGGAGCTCTTATTTGAAGAGATTGAGATTCCCATGGGCCTGTGAATTGTGGCAACTCTTGTAAAGAATTAGATTCAAAACCTAATCTTTCATCCTCTTGTTGCTCTACTTGTTCTCCATAAATAGAGGGAATGTCTTCAAGAAATTGATCATGAAGGTCATCGATTTTAGGAATTGGAGGGGGATTACCCTTCTACTTGGCCCATTTCTCTTCTTGTATTTCTTGCAAGAACTCTTGAGAGTATTGTTCAATTGAAAAAGGTGTTCCCTCATCCATGGAATCAGGAACATAAACCTTCATTGGTGGTGAATTTTCTCTTTCCACAATTGGTTGAGCTTGTGGAGGTAAAGAAACATGGGGCTTGTTTATCAACTGCTCTAGTCTTTTTAGTAAGCCTTGGAAATGCAAACCCGATTCGATAGAATTTGTCTGATTGAACAACTACTTGGTCTCAAGCATAGCCTAAGCTAGTTCTACCATTTTCATGCACATTTTTGTTCATTCAATCTCTAAATTTGCTCTAGAATAGCTCTTCTCTAGGTTTGTAGCTATTGGCCCTTCTTGAAGTCGAGCCTGGTAGGCCTTGAACATCATGTGGAAGCCTTCTAGGGTCGGATCTGCAAGAACAGATCTTGGTTGCAGTCTATTTACAATGGGTGGTGGGGTGGGATGAAGTGGAGTGGATGGATTTTCAGCATGCGAGGGGTTTTGATATGTGATCTTTGCAATTTTGGTTTTTGCATCTCTCAAGCTTTCCTCTAGTTTCGATAACTTTCTAGCCCACTTACGATTGGCCTTCTCTTTGGTATCCTTCCATATTCCTATTTTCCTCTTAGTAGGCTCTCCTAATTCACTTGACTTTGATTGTTGAGTAGGTTTTGCTTGTTGTAATGCTTTTGCCCTAGTAACTCCCTGTATAGGAGCCATGCTAACACTACTTGAACTTGAATCCACCACTAAGCCTACCACATTAATTGGGTAACCTTGGGTGCACTAGAGGGGTTCCTTGGAAAATCTCTCGGGAGATGTTCCTTGTCACACTCAGGACAAAAGCCTTGTATTCTGATGTCATGTCCTTGTCCCGGAGTCGGTGGGTGGGGACATTCACGGATGAAATGGTTACCTTGACATCTAAAACATGGTTCTCTAGAGGCTTGTCGTCTCATTTGTCGCAATTGGGGCCTAGGGTTAGGATTCGTATACATGGCATTGGAGTATTCTGGCTCACAATTTGGTTAGGTAGTGCCTCATATTGATATGGATAATTCTCACTATGCTCAAGTTACTCTGTGTAGTAAGCTTGTGGACTATCTTCATGGGAGTAGTCAAAACTTTGAGCATGAGGGTCATTTTTTGAGACCAAAGGGGTCATCAGTACCAATGTTCTATTAGGGTTCTCTTCTACCACTGCATAGTTAATTGGGATAACATTGGTAGGAGGTGGTGGTTGGTTTCCTAAAACCAATTATGTCCTATATGGTGCCGGATATTGTTGTTGGGATGGAGATTAATATTGTTGTTGTGGCCTATAATATGGTTGTTTGTATTGGTTCTAATACCTATGCTATTGTTATGGTTGTTGATAAGTTTTTCTAATAGCCTGTCTACAATCTTGACCTATGTGGTTTGGTACTTTCTCTCAATAGTGCAATATGGGGCATTCATTTCTCTCATGTTCTTGTTTTGCAATGGGCATTCGTTAGCCATGTGGTCGCCTCCACAAGTATAGGATCGCTTCAATGAGGTGACCCTTGGTGTTTGTCTATTTTGAACTCCTGGCTCCTTGGCAACCTGCTCCGCTATCTCATCTATCTCAGTGGAAGGTTTGAAAATATGACTAGTAGAACTATCTAAATACTTATAGAGTTTGGACGATTCTAACTCCTTACCCAAGTTGTCTTCTATTTCAATGCATATCCACACACACTCTTCTATGGATCTAGGCTCTTTCAAGTACACATATGATCTTAAATTGGTGCTTAGTAGGCCATCTAAAAACAAGGCCACTTGTTTGGCTCGTGTGGGTAACTCTAGAATAGGGCATCTTTCTAAGTACTATCTGAACCGTCTTCTTGCAAGTCGAACTATTTCTTGGGATGTCTGTTTGAAGTTGTGGATCAAGGATGATGTGTTATGCCTGATGCTACTCTTGGAGAATTCTACAATGAATTCTTCTAGCAGTTGACCTATGTTTCAGTAATTGCAGGTGTTTAAAGGTTGAAACCAAGCTAGGCAATACCCTTGAGAGTCAAACCAAATGCCTCAAACTGAGTGAATAACTCCTCGACCTGTTCAAATCTTAACACTTGTTTGAACTTGGCCACATGATCATAAGGATCTCCTGAACCATCAAAGTAGTTCTTCATTTCCTTGACCACTTGAGAGGGTCTAAGGGTTCATGGGTGCTCTCGAGGTCTAGGCAATGGAAAATCATGTTCATCTCTTTGATGCCTATGTGCTCAATGTCCCTCTCTTTCAGGTCTTTCACCTTCAAGTCCTGAGTTGTCTTTACCCAGAGTGTGTGCAAAACTTACCTCAAGTCTCTCTCTCATTCTTTCCCTTTGGGTTCCATAAGCCTAGGATGATCCTGCTCCTTGGGGGCCATGGGAGACAATAGATCTTGGTGGAGGAAAAAAAAAATTCCTTGCCAAGTGTAGGCATGTGTATCATGTTGTGATACCAAGAACATTCTCTCCGATGTATCATCTAGATAGACAACTTTGCTTGGTATCTCAGGATCTTTGAACTCATAGATGATGACTCCGCCAATTTTGCTTTGTTGATCTAGCTTGAATCTGCAAAAGGCTTCCTCTATCTCTCTATTGAAGAATAGTTCTATGCTTTTGTTTTCTTGGGGGGACATTCTGGAGTGATCACTCTGGTTAAGACTGAATTACCTCAAGGAGTCTTGGGTTCTCATCCTAGGTCTCCTTGCTCTAGATCTCCTATCTCGTTCTCAAGAATGATGTTTCCAAACTCATCTGTCCTATCCGATAAGCTGGTAAGCACATACATGGTTCCTTGCTTGTCAATATAAGAACCATCTTCAAACTTGACCATTGGGTGTTCAAGCCCAAAGGGATGATCGGGATTTTGGAGTTGTGCAACTGATCACCTCAGACCATCCTCATAGATGTGTGCACCTAATTGGTTGTTCTTGATATACTCCAATTGGGTCTTATAGGGACCTTTTGGTGTCTGTAGATAGGCAGCTCCTGAGTTACATGCAGGCCTCTCCATGCTAAAAGACGTTTTTTAATCACTTGTTTCCATTCTTAGCATGTAAGGATAACCACTAAGTTGTTGTGCCCAGAACCTAGCTGTGTGATTGACACTAGCTTCAGAGGATTGGATGCTTTGTCTATCCCAGCCTAGGTGTCTACCTGACCTAAGGTTCATAAGCCTTGTCTACTGTTCCTAATTTTCCCAAGTACAACTATAGCTCAAGCGTAAGCACCACCTCCTTTCCTTGTCAATCTGTGGAGACATGAGGACCGGTATGAAGACCGGAGCAAGTGAAGGCACAAGTGTGTGAGTAAAAGCACACAAACATGCACACACATACACACACACACGCACAAGGTAAGATCAAAGAGAGGAACAATGGAAAGCTTCAATTGCAAAAGAGTTCTCTTACAAAGCTCTGTTCTCTAACAAGCTAACCTCAAAAATGAGCTCTCTAGCTCTTCTTATGGTTTTTGGACTACTTTTGGCCCTATCCAGACCTAGTGTACGGCCTAGTTAAAAATTAGGTTCTAGGGCTTATTTGAGGGCTCAAACGAAGTCTACAAATTATGAAAATTGGTAGGATGATACTTCTAATACTCCTCAAGCTTGAGGACTCCTCGGCTTGATTAAAATGAAGTTGTAAAAATATGAAATGGTATTTACAATGGCTTTTAGTGATGAAAATCACTATTTTTTTAGGGCTTTCTTCCAAAATTTTGACATACACTTCTTGGAGATCCCTATGTGCTCCTTCTTCTTGTGTTTCCACTTCTCTGATGTACTTACTATGCTTGTCCTTGACCTTGAGCTTCAACACTCCTCCCCTCTCGATTCTGTCGTCCCTGACAGACCCTTGTTGTAAGGGTTGTTCCATGTAGAGAGGTAGTGTCTAGCCTTTGTATGTGCTTCTTTCTAGGTATTGGTGTTGTCCCCATGATGAAGATGATGTTCAGAGGAGTCATTCCAAATACTCATAACCCATAATGGATGTTGGGTAAGTGTGTTCGTGCATGGGTTGAGTAAAATATGTGCCTTGTGCATGGCCTTGTAATGTAGCCCTATGCATGCTTACTTGGAAAATGCATTGGAAGAAGTATGGTGCAAAGATTGGGGGTCTTGAGCTAAGTGCTCAAGGGTATGCCGATGAAGAGGTTTCCTAATCTATCATGGTTATGGTGTGGCCAGAGTAAAGATACTTACTGTTTTCACCTTTGGTTCAAAGGAAATTGTCTTACACACGCTTGTATTTTGCTTAGTTTCCTCATATTCTATCACCCTTCCTCACTTCGAGACCACGATTGCCCTCAAATGTATTCTCCGTTGGGACCTCCAGCAAGAGGACTGATTTAAACAACCGCTTCCTTTTTACTCTCAACCTCTACTATTCCTCACACACTCACAAGAAACCCTTTGCAACTTCCCCAAACACTCATTCCCGCATACGCTTCGTTTTCTCTCTCACACGTACACACACATATGCCCATACACATGCTCTCACATGTTGGTGCATTTTGCCCAAGCCTACATGCTTGATATGCTTGATATTATCCTCATTTGTAAGTCACATGAGTAGTCATGTGAACACCTCTTGTAAAAGAGTACATTTTATCTCTTGTAAATGGAAAAAGAAAAAAGTAAAAGGATGGCTTACCTCATCCATGATGTAAAAGCAAATTCGTGGCTCCAACTACCAAAATCACGAATTTTTGAGCTGAGGGAATCTCTCCTAACTTTGGGGATCACTTTTAGGTGGAGCCATTCGAATTCGAATTCAAAACTCCCTCCAAGAATAGCTATAAAAGGAGCAAGAAGGAAGAGGCGATTAGCAAGCCTTGTACGTGACCACTTGATGTCATTTTGTAGAGATTGAAGAGCTTACTCCATAGCTCTATCATTCTACTCCCATTGTGCAAAGATTCATTGCCAATGTGGTTGTAATCATATGTGAATCTATACATTTATTATCATCTACCTCTCTGTTTTGTTCTCTACTATACTCACTCAGAGCAGTACCTTCAGAAGGTCATATCTCGAGTTTTACTGAACATTTTTCAGTGTTTTAAAGTGCGTTGGATAGCTCTTACTGTCTAGTTTATAGCTATAAATTTTCAAGGTCATTGGATTTATACTTTTGGAGATATATGCATTTTACTGCTTACTGGTCTATCTCTGCAGAGCCCCGAGAATTGTGGGAATGTTCCAGAACTTGATGAAACTTGTTCTCAGTGCTCAGTCCATCATTTGAAGTGTTTTAACTTGGAATAGGAAGCTTGCTAAGTCTATTTGCTATGCCCAAAAGGAATTTTTCTAATTCCTTCCAGGTTGAGAGCACTGTTCATTTTTTCCAGCAGGTGTATGTCCAAAAATAGCAAGTTTTGGGAGCTAGTCATTTCGCAACTTGTTGGTCTTGACTTAAACTTTTGGGATACATGTTCCAAAGTACTTGGCTGATATTTTGGTGGATTTAGGAAGCTCAAAGGGTCTACTAATCAACTCTGAAGTCTCAGTTGGCTGGTGTGAAGCTGGTTGTAGCGGCACCTACTCATCTTTGGATTGCATCCACCATCTCTCTTCACAGTGGTATCAGAGCATAGTCAAGCAACATGGGAGATGGATTTCCATCAACAATTGACAAATTGGATCGAAACAACTATCCGGCATGGTCTCTAAGGATGGAGGCTTACCTTCAAGGGAGGAATCTATATGGATTCATATCCGGAGATGAAGCAAAGCCAACCATGAGGAACAAAGGGCAACCATCACATGAAGAAGTGGAAGGACTTTCGAATTGGTGTTCGAAGGATGCACTTGCAAGGTCCTATATTCTAAACTCAATCTCTGATTTTCTTTTACCTCATGTCAAGGGATGCAAGACATCAAGAGAAACCTGGAATGCACTTGCTTCTTTCTTCTCTTCCAACACTCGAGCAAGGAAGAACCAATTGTGGATGGAGTTCACAACAATGAAGAAAAGCCCGAAGCAAAATGTGACTGATTATGTCACAAAGATGAAGGAGATTTCCGACCAACTTGGAAGCATTGGAGAGGTAATTGAAGAGGAGCAAATCATAAGACAAATCATGAATGGAATCAAAGCAGACGACAAGTGGGAGTCATTCACAACAGCCATGGATTTATACATGGATATGCATGTACCCGACCTCAACACACTCATGGGCCAACTCTTCACTCATGAAGCAAAGATTAGCAAAGGTGGTGAGTCCTCAAGAGGTAATCAAACTTCTGCCTTATATTCTGATAAAGCTAAGGTCAAGGACAAGTCAAAGAATAGGAAGAATGAAGATGAAGGAAGCTCTTTCCAAGCAAACTTTGCAGGTAGAGGAAGAGCTAGAGGAAGAGGCAGAGGTGGAAAGCAAGGCAGGGGGAGATTCCAATCATCTCAACCTTGCAACATATGTGGCTTATCTAACCATACTACTGAAGAATGTTTCAGGAATCCAAGGAACTCAAGAGGAAGAGGATTCAATAGAGGTGGCTATGGATCAAATAGAGGTAGGTACAATGGAGGTTACAACAACAACAACTACTACAACAACAATTACAACAACAACAACAACTATCAAAGTGGCCATAGAGGAAGAAGAGACTACAATAACTATGCAGAGGACCAAAGTCAAGAAGATTCATTATTGATTATGAATCTATCAGCGAAGAAGGGTAAGGATGCTGATCACATATTTTACATTAATTCTGGATGCTCGAACCATGTAGCAGGAAATGTGGCTTTACTTTCTGATTTGGAAGATCCTCATAACAAGCATGAAGTGCAGACAGGAGATGACACAAAGCACTCAGTGGAGAAGATAGGTAATGTGAAGACATCAGATGGGAATATGAACCTCTTAAGCAAAGTCTTGTATGTCCCTACAATTACCAAAAATTTAATAAGTGTTGGACAGATTGTTGAAAAAGGATTGCAGGTTAGATTCAATCGATTTGGAGCATATGTTGAAGACCCAAGGCAAGGCTTTCGAAGGATTGCCAAAGGAGAAAAGACAGGAAGGCTTTTCACTTTTGAAGTGGAAGATACAAAGAACATAGCTTTGTTTAGCTATGGATCTCAAACTCTAACAGAGTTGGAGATATGGCACAAAAGGCTTGCTCACATTGGTGAGAGGACACTCAAACAGATTTGCAGGGACCAAAGTGTACTTGGTTTGCCTAATATCACAAGGCAACACATGATTTATAAGTGTGAAGCTTGTCAACTCGGCAAGGCTCATAGACAACCTTTCAATAAGAAAGGATATATGTATCAAAATCCTTTGGATCTAGTGCACACGGATGTGTGGGGTCCAAGTAAGGAGCCATCTATATCAGGCTCAAGATATTATGTGTCTTTCATAGATGATTGTAGCAGGTGGACTATTCTATTTTTCATGAAGCACAAGGATGAAGTGTTTAATTGCTTTAAGAAGTATATTGCTCTTGTTGAAAATCAAACAGGTAGGACTTTGAAAAGACTCAGATCAGATGGTGGAGGAGAATACTTCTCTTCTGAATTTGATGCCTTCTTGTATGAAAGAGGCATTAAAAGGGAAGTCACTACAAGGTATACACCCGAACTCAATGGTGTAGCAGAGAGGAGGAACAGAGCTATTGTCGAAGCTGCAAGGTCCATGCTCAACGAAAAGGGATTGCCGAACTACCTATGGGCAGAGGCTGTGTCGACAGCCACATATCTCATAAATAGACTTCCATCTAAGTCACTAGATGGAACCACTCCATATGAAGTGTGGAATGGAAGAAGACCTAGTCTAGAGCATTGTAAAATCTTTGGATGCTTAGCCTATGCTCACATTCCTTCTCAAGTAAGAGGGAAATTGGATCCCAAGGCAGAGAAGTGTGTATTCATTGGTTATGATCAAAACCAAAAAGGATATAGATTGTACAATCCAACCAATAAAGGATTTTCTGTGAGTAGAGATGTAATTTTTGATGAAAACAAATCATGGTTTGATGATGACAAGAAAGTGAAGCTGCCATATGACTTGGATGAAGATTTTCCATCACTTCAACCAAAGGAGCCAAAGCAGATTGAAGAAAGTGATTCGGAGATTGACCTAGAAGACTTGGAAAGACTAAAGCTATGGAAGAACAAAGGTAAAGCAAAGATGCAGGATGCTACATATGGACCCGAGAGCTCACATCAACCACTTAGAAGGTCTTCGAGGGAGAAGAAGAAACCAGAGAGGTTTGGTTATGATACTTCTTTGGTCACCAAGCACTCAATCTACATTGCAAAGGATTCAACCAATGAAGAACCTACCACATTTGAAGAAGCACAAAGCAAGAAAGCTTGGAGAGATGCAATGGATGAAGAAATGGAAGCCTTGAAGGAGAATGACACTTGGGAGCTTGTACCTAACAAGCCATCTATGAAGATAATCGGATCTCGATGGATATACAAAATCAAGAAGAATCCAGATGGAAGTATAAATAGACACAAAGCAAGGTTAGTTGCTAAAGGGTTTGCTCAAACCCATGGTATTGATTATGAGGAGACTTTCTCTCCTGTTGCAAAAATGCCTACAATTAGGGTTCTCATTAGTCTTGCTGCATCTAGAAATTGGAATCTTTATCAACTTGATGTAAAGAATGCTTTCTTGAATGGATGGATTTCTGAGGAAGTGTATATGGCACAACCTCCTGGATATGAGGATGCACATCATCCTAACTATGTATGCAAACTAAAGAAAGCTTTGTATGGATTGAAGCAAGCTCCAAGAGCTTGGAATTTCAGATTGGTTACTTATTTGCAGGACCAAGGATTCAAAGCTAGCAAGGCGGATACCTCTTTGTTCATAAAGAGGAATGGATCTGAAGTGATCTATTTATGTGTGTATGTTGATGATATTATTATCACAGGCAATGATCTTGAAGGAATCAAACAGGTAAAGAGTCAAATGAAGGAGGAGTTCAAAATAAGTGACCTCGGACCACTCACTTATTTTCTTGGATTGGAGTTGATCTACACAGATTCAGGTATATACATCACACAAAGGAAGTATGTCCATGACATGCTCGTCAAGTTCAAGATGGAAAATACAAAGTGTGCAGGTACACCTATGGAGCAAAATCATAAGCTTAGTGCTTATGAAGGAGAGCCAATTGAAGACATCACAAGCTATCAAAGCTTGGTTGGAAGTTTGAACTATGCAACACTCACAAGGGTGGATATATGCTATAGTGTTAGCATATTGAGTCAGTTTATGCATAAGCCGAGAAGACCACATATGGAAGCGGCCAAGCGAGTCCTCAAGTATCTAAAGGGGACCATGAATGAAGGTTTGTTTTATTCATTTACTTCAGATATTGAGCTAAAGGTCTACTCAGATGCAGATTGGGCCGGATCTAAAGATGATAGAAGAAGCACATCAGGGTATATATCATTTGCAGGTTCAAAAATCATTTCTTGGTCATCGAAGAAGCAACCAACCGTGGCATTATCTTCTACTGAAGCTGAATATAGAGGTTTGGCTAATGCAACTCAAGAAATCATGTGGTTAAAATCTTTGTACACAGATCTTGGACTTCATTCTTCAACACCTCACATTTTTGGTGACAACACAAGCTCACTACATCTAGCAGCTAATCCTGTATACCATGCTAGAACCAAGCATATTGAAGTCCACTACCATTATGTAAGGGAGAAGCTAATGAGCAAGGATATTCAACTATCCTACGTCTCTACAGATATGCAATGTGCAGACATGTTGACGAAAGCTCTTGATGGTACGAAATTAAGTAGATTCAAGTTGATGATTGGTTTGCAGGAAATCAAGGACAATTGAAGACTTATTTGGAGGCCAAGCATGTTAGGCTTGAGGGGGAGCTGTTGGTGCATTTTGCCCAAGCCTACATGCTTGATATGCTTGATATTATCCTCATTTGTAAGTCACATGAGTAGTCATGTGAACACCTCTTGTAAAAGAGTACATTTTATCTCTTGTAAATGGAAAAAGAAAAAAGTAAAAGGATGGCTTACCTCATCCATGATGTAAAAGCAAATTCGTGGCTCCAACTACCAAAATCACGAATTTTTGAGCTGAGGGAATCTCTCCTAACTTTGGAGATCACTTTTAGGTGGAGCCATTCGAATTCGAATTCAAAACTCCCTCCAAGAATAGCTATAAAAGGAGCAAGAAGGAAGAGGCGATTAGCAAGCCTTGTACGTGACCACTTGATGTCATTTTGTAGAGATTGAAGAGCTTACTCCATAGCTCTATCATTCTACTCCCATTGTGCAAAGATTCATTGCCAATGTGGTTGTAATCATATGTGAATCTATACATTTATTATCATCTACCTCTCTGTTTTGTTCTCTACTATACTCACTCAGAGCAGTACCTTCAGAAGGTCATATCTCGAGTTTTACTGAACATTTTTCAGTGTTTTAAAGTGCGTTGGATAGCTCTTACTGTCTAGTTTATAGCTATAAATTTTCAAGGTCATTGGATTTATACTTTTGGAGATATATGCATTTTACTGCTTACTGGTCTATCTCTGCAGAGCCCCGAGAATTGTGGGAATGTTCCAGAACTTGATGAAACTTGTTCTCAGTGCTCAGTCCATCATTTGAAGTGTTTTAACTTGGAATAGGAAGCTTGCTAAGTCTATTTGCTATGCCCAAAAGGAATTTTTCTAATTCCTTCCAGGTTGAGAGCACTGTTCATTTTTTCCAGCAGGTGTATGTCCAAAAATAGCAAGTTTTGGGAGCTAGTCATTTCGCAACTTGTTGGTCTTGACTTAAACTTTTGGGATACATGTTCCAAAGTACTTGGCTGATATTTTGGTGGATTTAGGAAGCTCAAAGGGTCTACTAATCAACTCTGAAGTCTCAGTTGGCTGGTGTGAAGCTGGTTGTAGCGGCACCTACTCATCTTTGGATTGCATCCACCATCTCTCTTCACATCACACAGACTCTCAACCTTTATACTCGAATACACACACACACCCACTCTCCTTTACTCTTTTTCCTCTTTTCCCTTTCCACTTCATCTCTATCATTATTCAAGCTCTCGCTTACTCTCAACCGCAGGCATACACTCACTCATACACTTGCCCATATCTACTTGCACATCTATATTCACTCTCTCTCTCTCTCTAGAAGAAGCGTGAAAGTTAGTCGGAGCCAGGGTCAGCTAGTCAATGGGTGAGAAAATACAGACTGTGTGCAATACAGAGGGAGCACATAGAAGAGTACCCAAAACTGAGAAGAAAATCCACTCGAAATTAACACTAGTTCTCTCAGGTTTCATTCGGATGCAACAAGAAGCAATAAAAAAACAAAAAAAATTAGGAGCTTGCATCGAACAAAAATGATTAGTATTTTTTTGCTCAAAATGATGGAGTATATTCAAAATTATGGTTCCTTTGTTCAACTCAGGAGAACGTCCAGAATTGCTACACTATGGGACAAGGGCATCCATTAAATCATTAGAAATCAAAGTCTGAACCTACAACCATTATCTATATCCAACATAACAACAAATATGAAGATGACTCACGTAATTCCAACTACTATGCCTCTCCACGCATGCCTTGATCATGAAGCTTTTCCAGCCAGCAGTCAAAAGCAACTTCTTCTGACAATTGCAACATCCACACCCAACCAATACATCTCAGGTCGCATCTTCTGCTGTGAATTCAAATATCTCAGGAGAACTCGGTTAGAAGTGCGCTTATGATAAGTCCTCAAATCTGGATATCTGCGAACTCCCTGTTCCCTTCAGTGGTACTCGTGCAAGATGCTTCTCCCCTCTTTTGGGGTTAGAGAACCGATTGCAATTACCCAAAACAGCCCAGCAGATTCCCCCTCATATCTTACGTGAAAAAACTTGTGTGAATCGCTGAGAGTCTTTTCATTCGGCAACACTCCAACAATTCACATATGGAGATGAATCTGTATGTGGATTATGCATGAAAATCCTCGAACGACACATAGCTTCTGTTCACAATTGTCACGCTTGGTAGTCCAGGATTATCCTTCATTTTATGAGCCAGGACTCCTTTGATCAGCAAAACCACGAGTTTATAGATTTAAGATATATGTTCTTTTACCATCCACTGGATACGTCAATGTGCGAAAAAAACCATTGATGTTTGTCGCCATGTATAATTCATCGAAATGTGCGATAATATATTCTCTTGACAAGGAAACTGATAGGATCTGATAAAAAACGCTGCTTGTTAAGGACATGTCATGGACCAATGCGAACTGCTTCGATATCAGAGAACTCGCAGCACTCCGAAAACCTCGCCTAGAGAAAAAGAGAAAAATGTACTCCTCCTGCTGATCATATGTGTCAAATCGTAGACGATGATGCCCACAATGATTACTGGAACAACTCAGATTTCTCCCAGACTACTTTTGACTTATGCTACGTGACTACTTTTGACTTATGCTACGTGACAGAGCTTTCTTGACAAGCTGGAGTGAGCTCTGCCTCTTGTGAGAACAGAAGTTCGATGGCCTTCAGGATGTATCTGTGGGCCTCTTCCCCATGGCCTGCATACTTCATTCTATGAACACCAGCCCCCTTTAGAGGTTGAATAGAACCCCTTGGATCGTGAGGAACAACAAAAGTCCTCTTTTACTCCATCTCCAAAGAACAGCAGCAATCTCCGCACTGAGTTATAGCCACGTTATCACCCTCTATTCTTGGACATTGCCATCTTCCCAATCCTTTCAGCGTAGTCGCTCCCGCTTCCTCCCATCCTTTCCTAGTGCATATGCGAGAGCAAATCCTGCAACGCGATGTCCTTGTCATGCAGTCGATCCCCTCGGAAATTGATGCCGCCCCCAGGATAATAGCCATGGAACAGATGAACAACAACGAAGATCTCCCCCCCACCACACAAAATTTCCTCTCGGTTCTTCCCCTTTTTTTTTTTTGACACCCGCTCCTCTGCACACTCCAAAAACAGAGAGAGACAAACGAGATAGAGAGCCCCTTTTTCTGCAGCAAAAAACGGAAAGTGCCAGCATATATATTTCTCTGACATCTGAAACAGAAAGCGACTCCCATAGTAATAGAAGATGAGTATGAGTATGGTCCAAATGCTTCCAATAGCAGCATGGACATCATCTCGATGAATACCAGAATTTTTCAGGCCCCAATTTAAATGTCATATTTGAAATCTTGGTGAAATGAAGACCAGCATGTTCCCGCATATAATGTTGACCTACTTTCCACAAGAGGGAGAGAGAGGATTCGACCTTCACAAACCCACTTGTAGCCTTCTAGGCCTACCGTTCTCTAATTAAAGCAGTTCGGATGTCATCAATTAACTTGAAAGACACAACATGACATACTGTTCAGCTTTGAAGGGCATGAATCCTGTATATGGCTCTTCAAGTTCCACATGTATGATACATGCTTATAAGTGAGCTCCCCACAACAACATCCACTCTACCATCTACAACAAGCACATGTGTATGCAATTGCTTGCTCTTAGCTGAATCCAAAACAGAAGCTGCTGCATGTCATGTCTATCAATGCATTTCCAACAGTAGTATCAAGTTTCCAATCCATTCTAATCATGATGTCGTCATGTAGTTGCAAAAAACTCCCTTCAAACATTTGATCACTCTTCAAGTATCTGTAATCAAACGTATTTTCTTGCCAAATAGACCACCATTAGTGCAGAAAAACCAACCATTTCCTGAGCTAACACTTACCATGGTGAAGGTTCGATCGATGTTTATCTCTTTGTGTTGTGCACCCGGCATTTGTGATGGAACATTGTCGACGAATGTCCGTGTTGATGGTCCACTGATTAAATTTTTTTGAGTGCCTGGTCATGTCTCCTCTTTTCAAAGCAACATTTGCCAAATACTGAGAATTGAATTTCTTTATATTTCTTGGCAAACAACATTGGGTAACTACACCAAGCTTAGTTGCACATATTCTCTTTAGCTCACCATAAGCAGGAGTCTTCTCATCCAGTATACATGCAAGAATCTGCAGGGTACCAAAACTACCTCTTGTAGATATTTCCTTGGATGCTCTCTTGCATACAGTAGTTAAGCATCTCTCAAATTACGGACCTTCAAGCTCTTCCCTCCTACTAAGGTAAGGGAAAACAATATTTGTGGATGCCATGTGCATACCAAGTGCTTGATGTCTACCAGATAAGGCAGCAATAATATCATCTGCTAGCCGAGACACACTTCTATCCAAACTGATAAATGCCCAATAATAAATGGTTCCACTTTCAACTAAGCATGACTCATTCATGTTCCATGAGCCAAATCTGGGAACAAGTTCTTTCTCTCTCTCGCTTTTTTTTTTCTTTTTTTCCTTCCGTTTTTTTTTATAGAGGAACAATGTTACAAAACAAGAAGACAAAGGTTAGTATCAAATTTACATGTGTCAATGTGCTCTCGTGCATGGGACTCTCAATTGTGTCTATGCACGGCCATGTAATGTGGCCCTATATTACTGCATACGTTGGAAATGCATGACCTGAATGGTGCAAAAGACAAGGTTGTGCAAGGAGCACATGGTTGTCGCTTGTCAAGAGTTTCGATGTTATTTGCGGATGTTGATGCCCTCTGTCGTGGAGGTATCCATTGGATCTCGAGATGACAACTGATCCTTCCTCCTTATAGGGATCCATGTGAGAATGGTCTTTGACTATTTAGTGATCTCCTTTGACTACTTCATGTTTGAATGGTTTCTTGAGGGTTTGATCCTTCATGGTTGGCTCTTTGGTTCAGTGGGGGCCTTGGGTGCTTTTGGCTTCCAAACCCATATCCTTGATAATTGTCTTTTTACCATTGTTGAAGAGGTGATTTGATCTTCTTTCGGTCTCTGTGCTTGGTTCTGACCCTTTTCCCTCCTTGGCTTCTTTGTTGGGACCTTTTGCATGGTGGAGAACATAGGGCGTTGTGCATGTATGAGTTTCTTGGGTACCCACATGTGTGATAGCCCTTGTTGAGCTGTCGCTTTTTTTGTAGGCACCCAAACTTCTCGGATACCTTGTGGTTGAGCTTCCCCTAGCTTCTTTGTTTGTTTGCTGGCCTGGTGGGCTTGCCGGGATGGGAATTGTGGGGGCAAAGCTGGTGGTTGCTCTCCTTTTTGTATCCAAATCTACTTCATGCCCGACACTACTTTCTTCTTGAAATCCCGTTCTCTATTTGATATAGCAGTTGTCATGTATTGTTTCCCTTGCCTGTGTGGTTGAACTACTACAGATGAATGAGACTTCGTATAAGAAGGGAGTCTCAATGGGTCTCCGACTCTTCTGTTGGAGGCAATATCCTTCTGCATCATAGAGCTTTGAACACATACAACTTCTTCTTCCTTAAGATTAGTCCTAAGAGAATGTGTGACACCATGATCTGTGAGCATGAAATTTTCTAACTCTAATGTAATGCATTGTTCATGAACCCAAACTTGAAGAATTTGACTTCTTAGGTTTAAGTTAACTGCATGGTCATAGATCCAATCTTGACCCAAGACAAGTGGTTCTGTAAGGTTCTCATCTTGACACACTAGCATTTTGACTTTCATTGGAACATCTTGAAGGTAGATGGGAAGTTCCACGTTGCCCAAACAAGGGGTCTCCACACCTCCCAATCCTATGAGATAGGCTTCTATGGGATTGATGTTCAACTGCAAGTCTTGGCAGTAGGACAGTCTAACTGCACTACTTGTTGCACCTGAGTCAATCAATGCCTTCACAGTCCTTGCACTCTTTCCTTGTTCTATGTCTACGGTCACAAAGGGACGCCAGTCAATGACTTGAGAAGTAATTATGCCTGATTTTTGGCACATATCCATGTGATATTTTGGGGCTTTTGAGTTGATATCTAGGCCTAGTCTCCTTAACTTATTTTGCCCAATGCGTTCTCTCACCTCTGCTTGTGCCTCTTCTCTAACCCTTAACCCCTCTTCTTTTTGCTTCTTAGTAGTGTTGAGTCTCATTAGCATATCCTCTATCAGAGGTTCTTGGTATAACTTGACTTGACAACCGCTTATATAGTTTAGCAAGATATCACCTTCTAAAGTGGCCAATTGAACTGCACCACTAGTGGAAATTCTGTTAATGATCATGGGTCCATATCCTCGTTTTTCTAACTTGTGGGCATGCTACTTTAGTGTATAAACTAACACTAGGTCTCCCTCTTTTAGTCCTTTATCCTTGATGTGTGCATCAAAATATGCATTTTTCCTTTTCTTTGCAGCTAGATGCCTGTTGCCGCTCGTAGCCTCGTCTCACCTAAGCATTCTAGATCAAAGATCCTGGAGGACAACTCATGTCCATTCCACTCATGCTCTTGTGCTACCTTTAATGCAGGGATTAAGAAGTCCAATGGTAGCACAACATTCTATCCAAAGATCATTTGAAATGCGGTGGCATTGAGTACCGTTTTGTAGGCAACTCAGTAAGCTCAAACAACATGATGAAGTTGTTTGTCCCAATCAGAGCATTTATTATTTACCAATTTAGTCAAGACATGACATAGGATCTTATTTGTGCTTCGGCCTGTCCGTTAGCTTAAGGATGATAGGGGGCAGACTTCTTATGTATCACCAAGAATTCTTGGAGAAGATTTTCAATGACTTCATTTAAGAAGTGTGTGCCTCTATCGCTTACTAACTCTATTGGTAGTCCATACCTAGTGAACATATTCTCGAATAAGAACTTAGCCGTCGTCTGAGCATCATGCTTTGTTGTGGCTTTGACTTCTACCCACTTTGTAAGGTAATCTGTGGCTACAATAATGTACTCTGCATGGGAGTTTCTAGCTGGGGGGTTAATAGGACTACAAAGTCTATACCCCATTTCGAGAATGCACGTCCTCCCATCATTGGCCTCAAAGGCATCTCATCTTTTCTGATCGGATATTGTGCATGTTGGCATGTGTCACATTTCTTCACATAGGTATGTGCATCCATGTGAAGAGTGGGCCACCAAAGTCCTGAAAATAGAATGGTATTAATTACTCGATCAGGACTGAAGTGTCCACCTGAAACACCACTATGTGCAGTTTCTAAGACTTTTAAATAATCTAATTCGTGAACGCACAATCTTAGATAACCATCCTAGCCTCTTCGATATAAGTTGTCTCCCACTAAGGCATAGTCCTGAGCCTCTTGCTCTATGCTTCATCTTCTTGCTAGACTAGCCTCTTTGGGCAATGTTCCCGATCTCATAAATTCTACCAATGGAGTGCTCCAATCTGGAATTAATGACACTTGATAAAGGTTGGCATGCTCCACTAGGGGTCTCTCTTTGCACATTGGACAATTCTTAATCCACTCATGTATTTCTTTGTCCATGCTAGGCCAATACACTCCTAAACGCTTCAGATTCTACAATGTTCGTTGTTTAGAATAGTGATTTCCTAGCAATCCTTAATGAGCTTGCTGCAACCAACTACTATGTTCATCATCCTCGACACAACAAGCTAATACACCCTCAGTATTTTGTTTGTACATGCTTCCTTCCAGTATGTGATATTTTTGTGATTTTATGATTTCTTCTTGTGATGTTTTCACATTCCTATTTGCGGGTCCAAAGGTTAGGACTGGTACCAACTTATTTGCCCATTTAGGAACAACCTCCAAATTGAACAGATAAGCATCGAGTAGGTCATCAGACACTCCTTGAGGTGACTCTCTTGAAGTAATGCGAGAAAGGTGATCTACCCGGAGGTGGGTTTTACCTTTCCCGACAACAACTTCAAAGTCAGATTCCATTAGTAAGAGGAACCATCTTACTAAGCATCCTCTATTGCAAGGTTTATTGACCAAATATAACAAAGCTTGATGATAAGTGAAAAACTCGAACTTGTTGGCCAATAAATAGTGTCTAAACTTCTTCAGAGCATATACCATGCCTAAGCCTTCTCGCTCGGTTGTGGTATAATTTCTTTCAGCTGGGTTTAGTTGTCTACTAGCATATGCTATGGGCAAATCTAAATTCCCTTCACCTGTGGGTTGTGCTAGCACACATCTGATGGCATGATTGGAGGCATCCACATGGACATGGAATGGCTTACTCCAATCTGGGGTTGTCAATATTGGTGTTGTGCACAAACATCTTTTTAGCTCATTTAAGGAGTTCTCGATTCCACTCAAAATTTGTCAACAAACCATAAAGAGGTTTAGCTATGATCGCATACATGTGGATAAACCTATGGTAATATCCACAATGGCCCATAAAAGCTTGTACCTCTTTAATGTTCCTTGGCCTTGGCAACTCCGCTATGGCTCTTACTTTGTCCTCATCTGTTGAGATTCCGTTCTTAGAAACAATATGACCTAAGATTTTACCTTGACGCACCATGAACACACACTTTTCTGGGTTCAGACACACTCGATTTTTACTACAGTTGTTGAAGATCTGTCTGAGCTCAGGGATGTGGTATCTTCTTTCTTGGGAATGAGCACATAAATCGTCCACATATACTTCTAAGCTCTTTCGCAAGAACTCTTTGAAGACATGACACATGAGCCTTTGGAATGTTGCAGGTGCATTGGTGAGACCAAATGGCATCAAAGGAAATGCAAAGATTCCCCACTCTATGGCAAAAGCCATTTTGTGTTGATCTTCGGGGGAAATGGCTACTTGGTTGTAGCCTGAAAATCCATCAAGGAAGCTATACACTTCCTTGCCTGCAACGCGCTCCAATAAATGTTCTGTGAATGGAAGCGGATAGCTATCTCTAATCGTAGCGGCATTAACATTTTTAAGGTTAATACACACTCACAACTTTCCATTCTTCTTGGGCACCACTACAATCTGGGACACCCATTCAGTATGCTCAATCTCATTGATAAATCCAGCTTCAATCAACCTATCAATTCCCTCTTTTATCATCGCAGCATAAGTGTCATTATATGTGTAGGGATTTTGTTTGGTGGGTTTGGCATCAGTGGTCATGGGAATCGTATGAGAACATATTCTTGGATCTAACTTCAAGTCTCTATAATGCCATGCAAACACGTCCCTATATTCCCTTAATAGAGCTACGAGCTCTGCTTCTTCTTTTGCACTTAGGTCATCTCCTATGTACATAAATCTCTCTTCATTTCCTTCAACGGTTACTACAATTTTTTTGGTTTTTTCTTTGTTATCATATGCTTCTCCTATGATGGCCTCTCTTTTAGGCATTCGTACCAAAATTTTCCGGTCTTCAACTTCATATTTCTTGAAATGTTGTGGTACTTCAATCAATGATTCCTCCTCTTCTTGTTTTACTGCTTTGCTTTTCTTTTTCTTTTGACTGCTCTAACTTCCATCCTTTGAATTTACCGTTTTGATACTTGTGAGAGGTTCTTCTTCCTTTTGTGTAAATACCCCTATGTCTTCTAGATAGTGCTCCTCTGAGTTAAAGCAATTATCCATCACAATGGACTCTAGATCATCGTCCTTCTCTTCTTCTTCTATGAAGTCATTAGGGTTGCATTCTTCTAGCAAGGGCTGACACATGAACACTGAAATATCATAACCCTCCTCATCACAATGAGGTGTCCACTGTTCTTCATTGACAGCAATGTCCATGGTGGCTAGGATTTCTGCCCAACCATGAGGCTCAAATTCCTCATTTGGAAATATCATCGGTGTATAGGCTAGGTCTTTAACATGTCTATCTCTAAAGGTGTAATCCTTCAAATTGACCTTGGTTGTAACCCCTAAGTGCTGTAAGTACAAGGAGTTGGTTCCCCAATCCTGTACTATTTGTAATTGTCATAGGAAGGGTCTTCCCAGGATCATCTCATAGACATTAGTTTTTTCAAAGTCACATATAGCAAAAGTGTGTTCAAACTCTACACCGCAAGTGGTTAGAGTTATTCCTTCTAGCAATCCTAGAGGTCTTTCAAAATGATCGTCTGCCATTTGAAGCTTCATTCTAGTTGGTCTTAATGTGGGTTTGCCCCATTGCTTCCACAAGGAGGTGGTTGCAATAGCAACACCAGCACATGAATCTATGATTGCTTTGGTTGTGTAACCTTGGTAGGTGATTGGAAGATAAGTATTACCTTGTTCACCCTCACACATGTCCCCTATTTTGTCTAGAGGTATCTCTGGTACTTTTTGCTTAGAGCCTGCTTTTGGCATTTTGGAATCAAGTTCTGGAACCTGATCCTTCACGTGATTCCATAGGTCAGGTTCTGCGTTGAGTAGCTCTTCTACAGTGACATGGCACTGAACCTTAGTGTTCTTCAGGACATCAGTGTTTCTTGGAACCACTGAGTCTTCATTTCTTACCAGTATTGTGGGAGCTCTGATCTGAAGAGATTTAGATTCCCATGGGCCTGTGAATTGAGGAAACTCTTGTAAAGAGTTAGATTCAAAATCTAATCTTTCGTCTTCTTGTTGCTCTATTTGGTCTCCATAGATAGACGGAATGTCTTAGGGAAATTGATCATGAAGGTCATCAATCTCAGGAATAGGAGGGGGGTTACCCTTCTCCTTGGCCCATTTCTCTTCTTGTATTTCCCGCAAGAACTCTTGAGAGTACTCTTGAATTGAAAGAGGTGTTCCAACATTCATGGAATTAGGAACATAAGCTTTCTTTGGTGGATAGCTTTCTCTCTCAACAAGTGGTTGAGCCTATGGAGGTAAAGAAACCCGTGGCTTGTTTACCAACTGCTCTAATCTATCTAGTAACCCATGGAAATGCAAATCCGGTTCGACAGAGTTTATCTGATTGAACTTTTGTCTAGTCTCGGGCATAGCTTGAGCTAGTTCTACCATTTTCATGCACATTTTTGTCCGTTTAATCTCTAAATCTTCTCTAGGGTAACTCTTGTCTAGGATTGGAGCTGTAGGCCCTTCTTGAAGTCGATCCTGGTAGGCCTTGAACATCATGTCCAAGCCTTCTGGGGTTGGATCGACAAGAACAGACCCTGGTTGCAACCTATTTACAATGGGTGGTGGGGTGGGATGAAGTGGAGTGGATGGAGTTTCAACATGCGAGGGAGAGAGGCAATGCCTTCAATCTTTGTTTTTGCTTCTTTCAGGCTTTCTTCTAGTTCTGATAACTTTTTATTCCACTTGCGATTGGCTTTCTCTCTTGTATCTTTCCATGTTCTTGTTTTCCTCTTACTAGGCTATCCTGATTCACTCGACTTCGATTGTTCTGCTGGTTTATCTTGTTTTAATGCTTGTGCCCTAGTAACTGCGTGTATAGGAGCCACATTATTGCTACTAGCACTTAAATCCACCACTAAGCCTACTACATTTATGGGTGTGACCTTGGGCACACTAGAGGGGTTTCTTGGACAATCTCTGGGGAGATGGTCTTTACCACACTCAAGACAAAAGGCTTGTATTGTGATGTCTTGTCCTTGTCCCAGAGTTGGTGAGTGGGGACATTCATGAATGAAATGTTCGCCCTGACACCTAAAACATGATCCTCTAGGGGCTTGTGGTCTCATTTGTCTCACTTGGGGCCTAGGGTTAGGATTTGTGTACATGACATTGGAGTATTCTGGCTCCCAATTTTGTTCCATAGGTGGTGCCTCATATTGATATGGATAAGTCTCACTATGCTCAGGTGACTCTGTGTAATAAGCATGTGGACTACCTTCATGGGAGTAGTCTAAACTATGAGCATGAGAGTCATTCTCTGAGATCAGTGGGGTCACTGGCATCAATGCTCTATTAAGGTTCTCTTTTGCCACTGTGTACTTAACTGGAATTACATTGGCATGCACTGGTGGTTGGTTTCTTCTAGGACTGATTGTGGCATATATGGTGCCTGATATTGTTGCTGAGGTCTATAGTATGGTTGTTGGTACTGGTTCTCATACCTACCTTGTTGGTAAGGTTGCTGATAATTCTGTCTAACAGCCTGTCTATTGTATGGGCAATCTTGAGCCGTATGGTTTGTGTACTTCCTTTCAATAGTGCAGTCTGGGACATTCCTTTCTCTTACATTCTAGTTTAGCATTGGGCAAACATTAGCCATGTGGTCGCCTCCGCAAGTATAACATCGATTCAATGAGGTGACCCTTGGCATCTGTCTATTTTGGACTCCTAGCTTCTTGGCAACCTGATCAACTATCTCATCTATCTCAGTGGAGGTTTTGGAAGTATGACTAGTGGAACAGTCCGAATCTTTGTAGAGTTTGGACAATCCTAACTCCTCACCCAAATTATCTTCTATTTCTATGCACATTCGCACACACTCTTCTATGGATCTTGGCTCTTTCAAGTACACATATGATCTTAACTTGGTGCTTAGTAAGCCATCTAAAAACGAGGCCACTTGTTTGGCAGGTGTGGGTAACTCTGGAACACGGCATCTTTCTAAGTACTGCCTGAACCTTCTTCCTGCTAGTCGCACTGTTTCTTGGGGTGTCTGCCTGAAGTTGTGGATCAAAGATGATGTGTTATGCCTGATACCACTCTTAGAAAATTTTACAATGATTTCATATAGCAGTTGACCTACATCGCGATAGTTGCGACTACTCAGTGGTTGAAACCAAGCTAAGGCAATGCCCTTAAGACTCAAACCAAATGCCTCGTACTGGGTGAACAAATCCTTAACCTTTTTAGCTCTTAACACTTGTTTGAACTCAGCCACATGATCATAAGGATCTCCTATCCTGTCAAAATAATTCTTCATTGCCTTGATCACTTGAGTGGGTCTAAGGGCTCTTGGGTGCTCTCGGGGTCTAGGCAATGGAAAATAATGCTCATTCCTTTGTTGCCTATATGCTTGATGTCTCTCTCTTTCAGGTCTTTCACCCTCATGTCCTGATCTATTTTTGCCAATAGTGTGTGTAAAACTGACCTCAGGTCTCTCTTTCGCTCTTTCCCTCTGGTTTTCATGAGCCTTGGATGATCCTACTCCTTGGAGGCCATGGGACCCATTGGATCATGGTGGAGGAAAGATCAGTTCACCCCTGCCAAGTATATGCGTGCCTATCATGCTCTTGTTGATATATTTAGGTAGTGATGTGTGTGAACACTCTAGGACCGCCGGGGCACTTTTTTCCCTCTTTAGGAGGTTTTTTTCCCCCGGCTTGCATATACGCCTATTGCCCTAATGGGCTACTTATCTTTGTACATTCTCTAGTAATACATTCAGTCTTGTGTGTTGTGCTCCAAGCTTCTTCTTCTTCCTTGTGCTGTTCGCGTGCTTCTGCAGACGTCTAACTCCAACAATTGGTATCAGAGCAGGTCGTTGCTTCTTCTAGGGCGCCGTCGACACTCCTCCGTTTGCAGTCTCAGATTCGCACAAAATTTGGTGAGCATACTCAGGGTGTTTCCGAGATCAAAACAGCTTCGCTATGTGGTGCCGAAATCGCGATCTGAGCTCGTTTCGGCCTCCGAACGCACTATCGCAGTGCTTGTGTAGGCTATTTCGTCCTTTTGTGCCAAAGGTATATACCAGTTTTTGTTCGCCAGTTTAAGCATCTCGAAGTCTGCTACAGGTCTAGCAGAACTCGTCTGGGCAGTTCTGTTCAACTTTTTGAGATACAGTCAATTTTTTGCATCAAGGTATTTTAGTCACCGGCCATGGCTGAAAGCAGTGATGTATTCCGTATGTTGGCTGTTGAGGATAAGTTGGATGGTACCAACTACCCATTATGGGCTTATATGATGCGACATGTACTAGTTGCAAAAGGATTGTGGAACATTGTGCAGCGTGTTGAAAGACGTCCTGTTACACCTGTAATGATAGGTACTACAAATACAGGTGTTGGAGCTGATGAAGATGGTGTCGAAGATGATATTCCGCAGATTCCTGTTCGTGCTGCTGTTTCTGTTGCACCTACTGTAGAGCAGATTCGTTGGGATGGCAGAGATGCCTAGGCACATGCATTGATAGCTTTGTCTGTCAAACGTGCCATTATTCCTCACATTCGCTCTTGCAGAACAGCAAGTACACTTACCACTTTGTACCAGGCTAGGAATGAGGCTCGTGTTGCTTACCGCCGAAAACAGTTGGAGAGTGAGCACATGAATGAAGGTGATTCGATGGACAGTTTTCTTACAAAGATCAAAGACCTGAAGGAACAATTGATTTCTGCTGATGAGGTTATACCAGATAGCTCACTTGTGCAGACCGTTCTGAATGGCCTTCCTGATTCATATCAGAGTTTTGCCTCTACTCTTCGATTGATGATGAAAGGCAATCCGAATGCCTTGTCATTTGAGGAATTAGTCTCTGTTCTGTTGCAGGAAGATCAGTCCAGGCAGAACAGGTCCATTATGCGTGTTGCAGATCAAGCTTTCCTGGCTAGTCAGAAGGGCAAAGGAAAATGGAGCTCTTCTACTAGTAAGCAGAAATCTGCAAATGCTTCACAATCGAAGAACCAGGATAAAGATGAGAAGAAATCAGAAAAGCAGAAATTGTTCTGCAAGTACTGTAAAGGAAATGATCATATTATAAAGAACTGTCCAAAACTGGCTACTAAAGAGGCAAAGAAGAAAGAGGCTGGAATGGTTGTTGCAGAGGCCTCTACACCAAAAACAGAGTCTGCAAATCTTGTGCAGGAAGAAGAATGGGCGTTTACTACTGTCTGCAGTTTTGACCCATCTTCTCATGATCATTGCATGTCTGCAGTAGACTCAGATGTTTGGTACTTTGACAGTGGGGCGACCAAACATATTACCTCGCAGCGCAGTTTCTTCTCTTCACTCGAGCCTGCCCCTATAGGGAATACTGTCACATGCGCCAATAACTCCTCTTATCCTGTTATGGGAGTTGGTAAGATCATTTTGACTACTGCTGATGGTAGTTCTTTCACTTTGTCAGATGCTTTATTTGTGCCAGGGATCAAAAAGAACCTGTTATCAGTTTCTGCATTAGCCAAGATTGGCTTGGTTGTGAAATTCGTTGATGACAGGTGTACAGTCCATGATCTCTCAAATGGCGATGTGATTATTGCTTCTAGCATTTTATGTCATGGGCTGTATAAGCTCATAGACTATGAAAGATCTGTGAATGATTCGGCATGTGCAGTTCATGATTCTCAGGCTATGTCAGATGCAAAGCTTTGGCATGCACGCTTTGGTCATCTGAATTTTGCTAGTTTGTTACGCCTGCAGAAATCTGAAATGGTGTCCTCTTTGCCCAAACTTGAGGCACCTGGAAAACATGTTTGTGAAGGCTGTATTTTGGGCAAAATGCAGCGTTCTTCCTTTCCAAAAGATGGTTCAGTTCGGGCTATGCAGAAATTGCAGCTTGTACATAGTGATGTCTGTGGTCCTATGCAGACACCCTCTTTTGGAAATTACCTTTACTTCGTGACTTTCATTGATGATTTTTCCAGGCATGCATGGGTATATCCACTCAAAGCAAAGTCCGAAGTGTTCATGTGCTTCAAACAGTTTTTGGTTTTGGCTGAAAATCTGTCAGCATGTAAAATGGGCACCCTCCGTTCTGATCGAGGGGGGGAATATATGTCTTTAGATTTTAATGCATTTCTGGCTGAACGTGGGATAAAACACCAGTGTACAGTGCCGTATACACCTCAACAGAATGGAGTTGCTGAACGAAAGAACAGGTCACTCATGGAGATGGCGAGGTGCATGGTCAAAAGTCAGGCTTTACCACATAGTTTCTGGCTTGAGGCTGTCATGTGTGCAGCATATGTACTGAACAGGTGTCCCACCAAAGCGTTGCAGTCTATCACTCCATATGAGGCTTGGCATGACCGCAAGCCATCTGTTGCTTATCTGCGTGTTTTTGGTTGTTTGGCATATGCATTAGTGCCTGAACAACATCGCAGAAAATTGGATGATAAGGCAATAAAATGTATTTTTGTTGGGTACAGTTCTGAAAGTAAAGGCTATCGTCTGTATCATCCACAGACTAAACGCATTCTGGTTAGCCGTGATGTCTTTGTGGAAGATGCTATTCAGCCATTGCTTTCATGTACTAAGGAGACATCTGTTAGCTCCAAAGACATGTATGATACTTTGATGCCTCTTTTTACAGGTGGACAGGCTAGCGCTGGTCCTAATGAGGCAACTTCTCTGCCTTTGCAGGTTTCATATGATGATGCAGATCATTCCATTTCTGATGCAGATTTACATGATGCACTTGTTGATGAGAGAGCTGATATTGAACAGGCAAAAACTATGCCAAAACGGCTGGTGCAGACTTTGCGTGACAGCAAATTAGATGCACCTTTGTCATATCGTACTCGTTCATGCTCTCATAGTACCTCCTTTGCATCAGATTGCTATGCTATGGCTGCATCTAGTCTCTGTGATGAGAATGAGCCTGTTTCTTTTGATGAAACACAAAATTTAGAAAATTGGATGGCTGCTATGCAATCTGAATATGATGCTATAATGAAGAATGGTACATGGTCTTTATGTGACTTGCCTCCTGGCAAGAAGGCCATTGGCACTAAGAGGGTATACAAGCTGAAGCGTAAACCTGATGGTACAGTTGACAAGTATAAGGCTAGGCTTGTTGCAAAGGGTTATGCGCAGGAAAGAGGCATTGATTTTGATGAGACCTTTGCACCTACATGCCGTATGACTACTGTTCGGAGCATTTGTGCACTTGCAGCCCATCATGGTTGGAATGTACATCAGTTGGACATTAAAACAGCATTTCTGAATGGTGACTTGCATGAAGAAGTGTATGTTTTTGAGCCCCGTGGCTTTGTGCAGAAAGGGCATGAAAACCAGGTGTGCAGGTTAAAGAAGGCGTTACATGGTTTAAAGCAAGCACCACGTGCTTGGTATGAGAAAATACATGCCTATCTGATTGCACATGGTTTTGAGAACAGTCCAACTGAAAGCACCTTATATGTTAAGCGTGCTAATGATGTGATTTTGATCATTGTTGTCTATGTAGACGACATGCTGCTCACTGGTCCTCTTGAGAAGCATATTGCTGATTTCAAGGCTGATTTGCATGCCTCATTTGAGATGTCTGATTTGGGGCATTTGCATCACTATTTGGGCATTCAGTTTATGCAAGTTGATGGTGGAATGGCTTTGTGTCAAACGAAATATATTGACACATTATTGCAGCGTTTTGGCCTTGAAGACTGTAAGCCTATTGCCACTCCTATGGAGACAGGTTTACGATTGAGTCTTCATGATGTTGGAGATGCATTTGATGCTGTTCTCTATCAGCAGGCTGTTGGATGCTTGATTTACTTATGCATTACTCGGCCAGATATTCAGTTTGCTGTCTCGTAGATGAGCAGGTTTATGCATTGCCCAGGAGTCCGTTTGCAGTCTCAAAATCGCGATGTGAGCTCGTTTTGGCCTCCGAACGCACTATCACAGCGCTTATGTAGGCTATTTCGTCTTTTTGTGCCAAAGGTATACCAGCTTGTGTTCGCCAGTATAAGCGTCTCAAAGTCTGCTACAAGTCTAGCAGAATTTGTCTGGGAAGTTCTGTTTAACTTTTTGAGATACAGTCAATTTTCTGCATCAAGGTATTTTAGTCACCAGCCATGGCTTAAAGCAGTGATGTATTCCGTATATTGGCTGTTGAGGATAAGTTGGATGGTACCAACTACCCGTTATGGGCTTATATGATGTGACATGTGTTGGTTGCAAAAGGACTGTGGAACATTGTGCAGGGTGTCGAAAAATGTCCTATCACATGTGCAACTGTTACAACTATAGGTATTGAAGCTGATGTAGAAGGTATTGAAGATTATGATATTATGCATATTCATGTTTGTGCTACGGTTTTTGTTGCACCTACTACAGAGCAGATTTGCTGGGATGGCAGAGATGCCCAGGCACGTGCATTGATAGCTTTGTCTATCAAACGTGCCATTATTCCTCACATTCACTCTTGCAGAATAGCTAAGGATTGCTTGGGATACACTTACCACATTGTACAAGCTAGGAATGAGGCTCGTGTTGCTTACCTCTAAAAACAGTTGGAGAGTTAGCACATGAATGAAGGTGATTCTATGGACAATTTCCTAACGAAGATCAAAGACTTGAAGGAACAATTGATTTCTGTTGATGAGGTTATACCAGATAGCTCACTTGTGCAGACCGTTCTGAATGGTCTTCCTGATTCATATTAGAGTTTTTCTTCTACTCTTTGGTTGATGATGAAAGGCAATCCAAATGCTTTATCATTTGAGAAGTTAGTCTCTGTTCTGTTGCAGGAAGATCAATCCAGGCAGAACAGGTCCATTATGCGAGTTGCAGATCAAGCTTTCTTGGCTAGTCAGAAGGGCAAAGAAAAATGGAGCTCTTCAACTAGTAAGCAGAAATCTGCTAATTCTGTATATTCGAAGAAGGAAGATAAAGATGAGAAGAAATCAGAAAAGCAGAAATTGTTTTGTAAGTACTATAAAGGGAATGATCATATCATAAAGAACTGTCCAAAACTGGCTGCTAAAGAGGCAAAAAAGAAAGAGGCTAGAATGGTTATTGTAGAGGCCTCTACACCAAAAATAGAGTCTGCTAATCTTGTGCAGGAAGAAGAATGGGCGTTTACTACTGTCTGCAGTTTTGACCCATCTTCTCATGAGCAGTGCATGTCTGCAGTAGACTCAGATGTTTGGTATTTTGATAGTGGGGCGACCAAACATATTACCTTGCAGCGCAGTTTCTTCTCTTCACTCGAGCCTGCCCCTATAGGGAATACTGTTACATGCACCAACAACTCCTCTTATCCTGTTATGGGAGTTGGTAAGATCATTTTGACTACTGCTGATGGTAGTTCTTTCACTTTGTGAGATGCTTTATTTGTGCCAGGGATCGAGAAGAACCTGTTATCAGTTTCTTCATTAGCCAAGATTGGCTTGGTTGTGAAATTTATTGATGACAAGTGTACAGTTCATGATCTATCAAATGGCGATGTAATTATTGCTTCTGGCATTTTATGTCATGAGTTGTATAAGCTCATAGGCTATGAAAGATCTATAAGTGATTTGGCATGTGCAATAAATGATTCTTAAGCTATGTCAGATGCAAAGCTTTGGCATGCACGCTTTGGTCATCTGAATTTTGCTAGTTTGCTATGCCTACAGAAATCTGAATTCGTGTCCTCTTTGCCCAAACTTGAGGCACCTGGAAAACATGTTTGTGAAGGCTGTATTTTGGGCAAAATGCAGCGTTGGTCCTTTCCAAAAGATGGTTCAGTTCGGGCTACTCAGAAATTGCAGCTTGTACATAGTGATGTCTGTGGTCCTATGCAGACACCTTCTTTTGGGAATTATCTTTACTTTGTGACTTTCATCAATGATTTTTCCAAGCATGCATGGGTATATCCATTGAAGGCAAAGTCCGAAGTGTTCATGTGCTTCAAAAATGTTTTGGTTTTGGCTGAAAATTTGTCAGCATGTAAAATGGGCACCCTCCGTTCTGATCGAGGGGGGGAATATATGTCTTCTGATTTTAATGCATTTCTGGCTGAACGTGGGATAAAACACCAGTGTATAGTGCCGCATACACCTCAACAGAATGGAGTTGCTGAACGAAAGAACATGTCACTCATGGAGATGGCAAGGTGTATGGTCAAGAGTCAGGCTTTACCACATAGTTTCTGGCTTGAGGCTCTCATGTGTGCAGCATATGTACTGAACAGGTGTCCCACTAAAGTGCTGCAGTCTATCACTCCATATGAGGCTTGGCATGACCGCAAGCCATCTGTTTCTCATCTGCATGTTTTTGGTTGTTTGGCATATGCATTAGTGCCTAAACAACATAGCAAAAAATTGGATGATAAAGTAGTAAAATGTATTTTTGTTGGGTACAGTTTTGAAAGTAAAGGCTATCGTCTATATCATCCACAGAGTAAACGCATTCTAGTTAGCCATGATGTTGTTTTTGTGGTAGATTCTATTCAGCCATTGCTTTCATGTACTAAGGAGACATCTGTTAGCTCCAAAGACATGTATGATACTTTGCTTCCTCTTTTTACAGGTGGACAGTCTAGTGCTGGTCCTAATGAGGCAACTTCTCAACCTTTGCACGTTTCATGTGATGATGCAAATAATTCCATTTCTGATGCAGATGTACATGATGCACTTATTGATGAGAGAGCTGATATTGAGTAGGCAAGAACTATGCCAAAATGGCTGGTGTTGACTTTGCATGACAACAAACGGATGCACCTCTGTCATATCGTACTCGTCCAAGCTCTCATAGTGCCTCTTTTGCATCAGATTGCTATGTTATGGCTGCATCTAGTCTCTGTGATGAGAATGAGCCTCTTTCGTTTGATGAAGCACAAAACTCAAAAAATTGGATGGCTGCTATGCAATCTGAATATGATGCTATAATGAAGAATGGTACTTGGTCTTTATGTGACTTGCCTCCTGGCAAGAAGGCCATTGGCACTAAGTGGGTATACAAGCTGAAGCGTAAACCAGATGGTACAGTTGAGATGTATAAGGCTAGGCTTGTTGCAAAGGGTTATGCACAGGAAAGAGGCATTGATTTTGATGAGACCTTTGCACCTACATGCCGTGTGACTACTGTTCGGAGCATCTACGCACTTGCAGCTCATCATGGTTCGAATGTACATCAATTGGACATTAAAAGAGCATTTCTGAATGGTGACTTGCATGAAGAAGTGTATGTTTTTCAGCCCCGTGGCTTTCTGCAGAAAGGGCATGAAAACCAGGTGTGCAGGTTAAAGAAGGCATTATATGGTTTAAAGCAAGCACCACGTGCTTGGTATGAGAAGATACATGCCTATCTGGTTGCACATGGTTTTGAAAATAGTCCAACTGAAAGCAGCTTATATGTTAAGCATGCTACTAATGTGCTTTTGATCATTGTTGTCTATGTTGACGACATGCTGATCATTGGTCCTATTGAGAAGCATATTGCTGATTTTAAGGCTGATTTGCATGCCTCATTTGAGATGTCTGATTTGGGGCATTTGCATCACTATTTGGGCATTCAGTTTATGCAAGTTGATGGTGGAATGGCTTTGTGTCAAACGAAATATATTGACACATTATTGCAGTGTTTTGGCCTTGAAGACTGTAAGCCTATTGCCACTCCTATGGAGACAGGTTTACGATTGAGTGTTCATGATGCTGGAGATGCATTTGATGTTGTTCTCTATCAACAGGCTGTTGGATGCTTGATTTACTTATGCATTACTTGGCCAGATATTCACTTTGCTATCTCACAGATGAGCAGGTTTATGCATTTCCCAGGAGTCAAGCATTGGCAGGCAGTTAAGCATATCTTTCGCTATTTGAGTGGTACTCGGCTACTTGGGTTGTTTTATCCCAAGGGGGGATCATTACCGCCAGATTTGCATGCTTTTTCTGACTCTGATTGGGCTGGTTGCTATGACACTCTTGTGTCCACTAGTGGCTTTTACTTCATGCTTGGTAGCTCATGTATATCTTGGTTGAGCAAGAAGCAGCATACTGTGGCCACTTCTAGTTGTGAGGCTAAGTATAGGGCAGCGTTCACAACAACTGTTGAGTGTGTGTGGCTCAGACGCCTCATGGCTGATTTGGGTGTTGGTCATACTTCTGCCACCACCATCTTCACTGACAGTCAGAGCACATTGGCAGTTGTGAGGAACCTTGTGTTCCATGCTCACACTAAGCACATTGAGGTGCATTAGCACTATGTCAGGGAGAGGTTCTCTGCTGGGGAGATCAGCTTGGCATATGTGCCCACGCAGGAGAACATTGCTGACCTTTTCACGAAGGCTCTGCCTAGGGAGAAGTTTGAAGCTTTTCGCAAAGCTTTGGGCTTACTTCCTTTCGTGGAGTGATCTCCACATAGCTTGGCACTTCCTTATACATGAGTGTTAGCTCCTTGTTCACCGCATCACTCCCAGGGGGGGGTTGTTGATATATTTAGGTAGTGATGTGTGTGAACACACTAGGATCGTCGGAGCACTTTTTTCCCTCTTTAGGAGGTTTTGTTCCCCCGGCTTGTATATATGCCTATTACCCTAATGGGCTACTTATCTTTTGTACATTCTCTAGTAATACATTCAGTATAGTGTGTTGTGCTCCAAGCTTCTTCTTCTTCCTTGTGATGTTCACGTGCTTCTGCAGACGTCTAACTCCAACAAGAATCATGAATTTCTCAAATCACTAAGTCCAAGAAATCGTGATTTTCTCAAAATCACTAAGTCTAAGAAATCGTGATTTTCTCAAATCAGTAAGTCCAAGAAATCACGATTTTCTCAAAATCACCAAGCAGAGAATTGTGAATTTCTTAAGTTCCACTAAATCAAAGTAATTGTGATTTTCTCAAATCCTCTCAATCCAAAGAATCGAAACTTTCTCAAATGCCAAATCTAGAGAATCGCAATTTTCTCAAATCCTCTCAATCTATAGAATCGCGAATTTCTCAATTTTTGCTAAGGCTAGAGAATCACGATTTTCTCAAAATCTACAAGCTAGAGGATCACGATTTTCTCACAATCACCAAGCAGAGAATCGTGAATTTTACGAATCCAACAAGGGTAGAGAATCATGACTTCCTCCAAATCCACAAATCTAGAGAATCGTGAATTTCTCAAAATGCACAATTCCAAAGAATCACGATTTTCTTGAAATTTGAAGTGTAGGGAATCGTGACTTTCTCCAAATTCCCAAGTCCAAAGAATCACAATTTTCTCAAATCCTCTCAATCTAGAGAATCATGAATTTCTCAATTGTACCAATTCTAGAGAATCGTGATTTTCTCAAAATCTACAAGCCAGAGGATCGCAATTTTCTCAAATTTTCTAAGTCTAGAGAATTGTGAATTTCTCAAAATGCTAAATTCCAAAGAATCCCAAATTTCTCAAATGCACTAAATCTAGAGAATCGCAAATTTCTCAATTTTCTAAGTCTAGAGAATCATGATTTTCTCAAAGTGCTAAATTCCAAAGAATCGTGAATTTCTCAAATGCAATAAATCTAGAGAATCACAAATTTCTCAATTTTCTAAGTCCAGAGAATCGCGATTTTCTCAAAATGCACAATTCTAGAGAATCACAATTTTCTCACTTTTAGAGAATCGTGATTTTCTCAAAAAAATTTAGGCAAAAAAAAATTTGAATTTTCCAAAGAATCGCGATTTTTTGAGAAAGTCAAGATTTTTTAAGTTTTTAGGCGGGAATTTTGAATTCTTGCATTGAGCCCCGAATGTGCAAAAAATCATGAAAAACACAAGAGCATGCACTCACAAACACTTCCTAGCTCTTTCTTGCACTCCCACACATGAGAAATGATGTGAAAATGGTGAAAATGCACTCAAAAACGAAAATATTATATGAAGATGAAGATGGTGATTACGATGCTGATGATGATGGAGAAGAAAAATCAGAAAATGAATAGAAAATGACTATTTTTCACCTTCGAACGTCACAAATCTATGATCTTACCTTCACAACACTCGTCCTCGAGCAACGCTCCCCGACAATGGTGCCAAAATTTGTTGTAGCCCAAACATGAGTACCACCTCCTTTACTTGTCAATCTGTGGAGACGAGAGGAGGATATGAAGATCGTGAGCGATTGTGGAGATCAAATGTGAGTGACAAGCACATACATGCACGCACACACACATGCACACAAGGCAAGATCAAAGAGACGAACAATGGAAAGCTTTAATAGCACAAGAACTCTCTTAGAAAAGCTCAATTCTCTAACAAGCTAACCTCCAAAATGCTAACCTGGAAAATGAGCTCTCTAGCTCTTTTTATAGTTTTTTGACTACTTTTGGCCCTATCTAGACCTAATATCTGGCCTAGTTAAAAATTAGGTTCTAAGGCTTATTTGAGGGCTCAAACGGAGTCTAAAAATTATGAAAATTTGTAGGTAGATGCTTCTAATACTCCTCAAGCTTGAGAACTCCTTAGCTTGAACAAAATGGAGTTACAAAAATGTGAAATGATATATACAATGATTTTTAGTGATCAAAATCATTGTTTTTATAGGGATTTCTTTTGAAACTTTTACATATACTTCTTGCAGCTCCCTACGTGCTCCCTCTTCTTGTGTGTCCACTTCTTTGAAGCAATCCTTTGCCTTGTGCTTGACCTTGAGTGTCAACAGAAGTAAAAAGGGAAATTGAGGTAGGGGCAACTTGGTCTTGCAAAAAGAAATTAGACGAAAGAGGAAAATCCAGGCAAAACAAATTAGAGGGAAACAAGAAATTTGTGGCACGAATAATTTTCTTTTGTTTTTAGCTTTGGAAGCTCCTCGCTCCTATGGCCGATGTGCTTCGTTCCTTAGTATTCAGCAATGTGGTACCCCTTTCGACATTGGGTTATTGCGAGGCTGTAGGGAATCCTCCTAGTTGTGCTCCCCCGATGGTTTCCTTGAGCAGGGAGTTTATCTTGGTGAAGCAAGAAGAACTATTGAGAATGTGCCTTAGATTCTCTGCATGTATGGCTTTGTAAGGAGTGGTTTCTATGTGGCTTGATAGTGAACAAATATCAATTTTTATGAGCAAACCACTTACTTTGGGTCTTCGAGAATGAGGAGATGGCATTTCAAGCACTACACGTAGGCACCTGGAAATTTGGGAACCACTTAAACAAGCACTACACGTAGGCACCTTATGCTTGTTTAAGTGGTTCCCAAATTTTGTCCCAAACAAGTCTAAACCCTTGCACTACCCACTTTGGGTTGAGCTTCCCAACCTTCCCTTTTTCCTATATGACTTCCTACGGGATATTGTTGCACCTATTGGTCAAGCCCTTGCCTCGAGGTGTGGGGGGCTTCATCTATGAAGGAGTGAAGTATTCCTTCAATGTGCGATGGCACTCACAGATCTGGATTGAGACTAATCTTAAGAAGTCTCTCCCCTCAAAGATTTCCATTGACTTAGGGGAAGGGGAAATGTGGGAGTAGCAAATCACATACAAGAATCTTCCAAACATGTGCTTTCAATGTGGCCTTCAAGGATAGAGGATTAAAGAGTGTCTCAGAAATAGAACACCTCTAAAAAGAAGCAGCACCAAGAAGCCACCAAAATAAATCAGATAAGTTCTAGGGCACAAGCTCGCCCGCTTATCATTGAGGAAGAGAAAGACACTAGGGAATCAGAGATAGACCCAAAAGGGTTCATGAAACTTATACCTAGAAGGAAAAGAAGCCCTCGGGGGCCCTCTGAGAGGAACACCATGGTGGTGGCTCCTCTAAATAACTTTTACTGCAACCTCGAAAAGGAGATCAACTAGTTGGAATTTCCAAGAGGGAATTTTTATGAAGTAGACACCGTAGGTGAAACCTTGGAGGCCACCACCAACAAAGAAGATAACCAAGAGGGCTATACCACTAGTAAAGAGGACGGATTCACAACTAGCAATGAAGACAACCCGGATAGTGAGAGGTCTATCATTGGATCAACACTCCGAAAAAAGTGCTAAATTCATTCCCATAGAAGGTGGCTAATAAGGGGAAACAACCATTAGAAATGCATCTCTCAAGCTTTCTTCTAGTTTCGATAACTTTCTAGCCCACTTACGATTGGCCTTCTCTTTGGTATCCTTCCATATTCCTATTTTCCTCTTAGTAGGCTCTCCTAATTCACTTGACTCTGATTGTTGAGTTGGTTTTGCTTATTGTAATGCTTTTGCCCTAGTAACTTCCTGTATTGGAGCCATGCTAACACTACTTGAACTTGAATCCACCAATAAGCCTACCACATTAATTGGTGTAACCTTGGGTGCACTAGAGGGGTTCCTTGGAAAATCTCTCGGGAGATGTTACTTGTCGCACTCAGGACAAAAGCCTTGTATTCTGATGTCATGTCCTTGTCCCGGAGTCAATGGGTGGGGACATTCACGAATGAAATGGTTGCCCTGACATCTAAAACATGGTCCTCTAGAGGCTTGTGGTCTCATTTGTCGCAATTGGGGCCTAGGGTTAGGATTCGTATACATGGCATTGGAGTATTTTCGCTCGCAATTTGGTTCCATAAGTAGTGCCTCATATTGATGTCTCACTATGCTCAAGTGACTCTGTGTAGTAAGCTTGTGGACTATCTTCATGGGAGTAGCCAAAACTTTGAGCATGAGGGTCATTTTTTGAGACCAAAGGGGTCATCAGTACCAATGTTCTATTAGGGTTCTCTTCTACCACTACATAGTTAATTGGGGTAACATTGGTAGGAGGTGGTGGTTGGTTTCCTAAAACCAATTATGGCCTATATGGTGCCGGATATTGTTGTTGGGATGGAGATTAATATTGTTGTTGTGGCCTATAATATGGTTGCTCGTATTGGTTCTGATACCTATGCTATTGTTATGGTTGATGATAAGTTTTTCTAATAGCCTGTCTACAATCTTGAGCTATGTGGTTCGTGTACTTTCTCTCAATAGTGCAATATGGGGCATTCATTTCTCTCATGTTCTTGTTTTGCAATGGGCATACATTAGCCATGTGGTTGCCTCCACAAGTATAGGATCACTTCAATGAGGGGACCCTTGGTGTTTGTCTATTTTGAACTCCTAGCTTCTTGGCAACCTGCTCCACTATCTCATCTATCTCAGTGGAAGGTTTGAAAGTATGACTAGTAGAACTATTTGAATCCTTATAGAGTTTGGACGATTCTAACTCCTTACCCAAGTTGTCTTCTATTTCAATGCATATCCACACACACTCTTCTATGGATCTAGGCTCTTTCAAGTACACATATGATCTTAACTTGGTGCTTAGTAAGCCATCTAAAAACAAGGCCACTTGTTGGCTCGTGTGGGTAACTCTGGAACATGGCATCTTTCTAAGTACTATCTGAACCGTCTTCCTGCAAGTCGAACTATTTCTTGGGATGTCTGTTTGAAGTTGTGGATCAAGGATGATGTGTTATGCTTGATGCTACTCTTTGAGAATTCTACAATGAATTCTTCTAGCAGTTGACCTATGTTTCAGTAATTGCAGCTGTTCAGAGGTTGAAACCAAGCTAGGCAATACCCTTGAGAGTCAAACCAAATGCCTCAAACTGAGCCAATTCAACTCTTAACACTTGTTTGAGCTCGACCACATGATCATAAGGATCTCCTGAACCATCAAAGTAGTTCTTCATTTCCTTTGTTAAGAGTGATGGATGGATGCACTCAGGAAATCAGTTGGTGCTACAAAACCTGCTTCACACCTGCCCTCTTATCTCTTCTGATATGCTTAGTACACAAGCTTAGCTTCCTAATGACATAAAGAAACCATATATGTACTTTGGAAATGATTTGGGTAATGACCAAATCAAAACAGATAACTTGGTACTTCACAAATCAGCAAAACCTTCTATTCCTGTAATGATACCTGCTCAGACTTTTACTCAGTGTGTCCAGCACACTTAAAATTGGAACAATTCCTTTTGGGAGTATCAATATACCTTAGTAAGCTACCAATCACAAGTGGAATCACTTCAATTGATAAACTATGCACTGAGAAATAAGTTTAGCAAAATTATAATCACCCCCGACTTTTCAGGAACTCTGCAGACAAATACCAGTGTGCACTTCGACTCGATTTTCTCCCAAATGGCTGAATGGAATCCTTTGAAATTTTGTATGCTTGTAGTAGACTTTGAGCTGGTTCCAATGAGCTATAGAACACTTGATTTGGTTCAGTAGATCCAGAGAAATGCCCTGATGAAGTTGACAGACTTGAAGTAGGTGACTCAGACAAAACAGAGATGATGAATGTATACTTCTATTGATATATGTGTTTGTACAATCTCATTAGCTTGCCAAGCAGGGCTAAATGAGGTATTGTGGTGTTGGCTATGGAGTAACCTTCACACACAATGAGTTACAATAAGATTTTTGCCTCGGGGAGTGAGCTAGAGTGAGAGTGTAACCCGCGACTTTTTCACTACATCCTTTATAGGAGTTTGATCTTCATTTGAATTTGAAATTCAAACTTAGGCTCCCTTGAATCTCTCCTCTAAAAGTAGGGAGATATTCTCTCCATCTCAACATTCAAATTTCCACGACTCTAGTAGTAGGTGGATGACTTAAAGTGATTACAAACAAATGATAAGTCACTTAGACTTTTACAAGAGGTAAAAAGGTAGGAACACATAAGCATATGTTCACATGAGTCTTCCTTTGAGTGAAGCCTAGATAATCCTTTGTCCATGCTAATCTTCCATAAGTCCAAGGGTCCAAGCCAATGTGTATAGGCTTGTCTTGCACCAACAGCTCCCCCTCAAGCCAAACACTTTGGCTTAAGTCTTCTTCTTCATTCTTCAATTACTTCCTGCAATCCAATCATAGACTTGAATCTGCATAGCTTGTTTCCATCCAATGCCTTGGTAAGTAAATCTGCACATTGCATATTAGTAGAAACATATGTCAATTGTATCTCTTTACTTAGCAATTTCTCTCTCACATAGTGGTAATGAACCTCTATGTGCTTTGTTCTGGCATGATAAATTGGGTTTGCTGCAAGATGAAGAGAGCTAGTGTTATCTCCAAAAATGATAGGTGGTCTTGTGAGTAGACCTAACTCTGTATATAGAAGCTTCAACCAGATAGCTTCTTGAGTAGCATTTGCAAGTCCTCTATACTCTGCTTCAGTGGATGACAATGCCACTGTAGGTTGCTTCTTAGCTGACCAAGAGATAGGCTTATCCCCTGCAAAACAAATGTATCCTGAGGTGCTCCTCCTATCATCCTTGCATCCTGCCCAATCTGCATCTGAGTAAACTTTTATGTCAATATCTGATGTGTAAGGAAAATACAAACCATGACTTTGAGTTCCCTTGAGGTACTTCAGGATCTTCTTAGCTGCCTCTAGGTGAGGTACTCTAGGTTTGTGCATGAATTGACTAAGCACACTTACTCCATATGCTATGTCAATTCTTGTCAAGGTAGCATAGTTCAAACTTCCCACCATACTTTGGTATCCTGTAATGTCTTTGATTTCTTCTCCTTCATGAGCACTTAGCTTTTGGTTAACCTCCATTGGAGTAGTAGATACCTTAGCATCCTGCAAACCAAACTTCTTGACCATATCCTGTACATACTTCTTTTGAGTGATGTAGATACCTGAGTTTGTGTAGATCAATTCAAGACCTAGAAAATATTTTAGTAATCCAAGATCACTAATCTTGAATTCTTTCATCATCTGTCCTTTGATGTGTCTAATCCCATTGACATCATTACCTGTAATGATGATGTCATCTACATAAACACATAAGTAAATTACCTCTGTACTACTTCTCTTTATGAATAGAGAAGTGTCTGCTTTGCTCATCACAAATCCTTGGTCTTGGAGGTAGGTGGTCAATCTGTAATTCCATGCTCTAGGTGCCTGCTTCAAACCATACAGAGCCTTCTTCAATTTACAAACATAATGTACCTTTCTTGGATCTTCATAGCCAGGTGGTTGTGACATGTAGACTTCTTCAGATCTCCATCCATTTAGGAATGCATTCTTCACATCCAATTGGTACATGTTCCAATTCTTGGATGCAGCTACACTCACCAAAACTCTGATAGTTGGCATCTTGGCCACAGGAGAAAATGTCTCCTCATAATCAATGCCTTGGGTTTGTGCAAAACCCCTGGCTACCAACCTAGCTTTGTACCTGTTAATTGTACCATCTGAATTCTTCTTCAATTTGTAGATCCATCTGGATCCTATCACCTTCATAGAATCCTTCTTGGGTACCAAGTCCCAAGTATCACTCTCTTTGAGGGCTTCTATTTCCTCATCCATGGCTTCTCTCCATTCTGGCTTTGTAATTGCTTCTTCATAGGTACCTGGTTCTTCATTCAACAAGTCTTTTGCAAGATATACAGAATGTTTAGTTACAAGTGATGTGTCATACCCAAATCTGATAGGTTTCTTCTTCTCTCTGTGAGATCTTCTCATAGCTTGAGTAGAAGTTTCTGCCTTGTCCTCCAATTGCTTCATCTTCATCTTCCCTTTGGATTTCCAAGCCTTGAACTCTTCAAGGTTTATGGTATCATCATCTGAGCTTGAGTCTTCTTGCTGAGTTGGCTCTTCCTTGGTAAGCTTTGGAAAATCTTCCTCCATGTCATAGGGTAGACTCACTTTCCTGCATTCATTCTCATACCATGAGTCATTCTCATCAAATATGACATCTCTGCTTACCTTGAAGCCTTTGTTTGTGGGGTTATAGAATCTGTATCCCTTTTGGTTCAAATCATAACCAATGAAGATACATTTCTCTGCCTTTGGGTCTAGCTTTCCTCTTACCTGTGAGGGAATATGCACATATGCTATACATCCAAAGATTTTGCAATGATCCAGAGAGGGTCTCTTACCATGCCATGCTTCATATGGTGTCATGCCATCAAGTGATTTGGATGGCAACCTATTGATGAGATAAGTGGCAGTGGATACACTCTCTGCCCATAAGTAATTTGGCAACTTTTTTTCATTGAGCATAGACCTAGCTGTTTCCACTATAAGTCTATTCCTTCTTTCTGCTACCCCATTTTGTTCAGGTGAGTACCTTGTAGTGATCTCCCTCTTGATGCCTCTATCCTGCAAGAAATCTTCAAACTCATTGGAGAAGTACTCTCCTCCACCATCTGACCTTAGCCTCTTCAAGCTTCTACCTGTTTGATTCTCAACAAGTGCAAGATACCTCTTGAAACAATTAAACACTTCATCTTTATGCTTCATAAAGTATAAAATGGTCCACCTGCTATAGTCATCAATGAAGGACACATAATACCTTGAACCAGAAATGGAAGGGTCCTTGCTAGGTCCCCAAACATCTGTGTGTACCAAGTCTAGGTAGTCTTCATGCATGAAACCTTTCCTTGAGTAGGGTAATCTGTGAGACTTACCAAATTGACATGATCCACATTTGTAAATCATGTGTTGCTTGGATACATTAGGTATCCCAAGTACACATTGATCTCTGCACATTTGCTTAAGAGTCCTTTCACCTATGTGCCCTAATCTTTTATGCCATATCTCTAACTCTGAAAGTGTCTGATCCTTGTAATTATACAAAGCAATGTTTTTTGTATCTTCTAGCTCAAATGTAAATAGTCTACCTGATTTCTCCCCTTTGGCTATCCTTCTGAATCCTTGTTTTGGGTCCTCCACATATGCTCCATGTTGTGTGAATCTGACCTGCAAACCTTTCTCCACAATCTGACCAACACTCATTAAATTCTTAGTTATTGTTGGTACATAGAGTACCCTGCTTAATAGGTTTTGATTACCATCACATGTCTTCACATTTCCAATTTTGACAACAGAGTGCTTAGTGTCATCACCTGTTTGTACCTGATGTTTGCCCTTGGGCTCTTCCAAATCAGAAAGTAGTGCCACATTGCCAGCTACATGGTTAGAACATCCTGAGTCAATGTAAAATAAATGATCATCATTTGTACCTATCTTGGAGGTCATATTCATGATCAATAAGGAGTCATCCTGCTCCTCAGTGTAGTTGTTGTAGTCTCTTCTATTTCTGAATCCACCTTGGTAGTTTCCATTGTGGTTGTTGTTGTAGTTGTTGTTGTATTGGTTGTTGTACCCATTGTAGCTTTGATGTTGGTTGAATCTGCCTCTTCCTTGAGAGTATCCACCTCTTGAGTAGCCTCTTCCTCTCTGATTTTTGTAGTTCTTGTAGCATTCATCTGTGGTATGATTGGACAACCCACAGATGTTGCAAGGTGATGAGTTGTAGGGTCTCCCCCTACCTGTCTTACCTCCTCTACCTCTTCCTCTAGATGACCTACCTCTCCCTGCATAATTGGCTTGAGAGGTAGAGCCTTCTTCATCCTGTTTCTTCTTGCCTTTATCTTTAACTTTCTTATCAGTAAAGAGAGCAGAGGGGTTATTACCTTTTGATTGATCTCCAGCTTTGGTGAACTTTGCTTCATGTGTAAATAGTTGGCCCATGAGTGTTGTGAGATCAGGGGTATGCATGTCCATGTAGAGGTCCATTGCAGTGGTGAAACTTTCCCACTTGTCATCTGCCTTGAGTCCATTTGTTACTTGCCTGACTATTTGCTCCTCTTCAATTTCCTCTCCAATGCTTGCTAGTTGGTCTACCACATCTTTGATCTTTGTCACATAATCTGAGACTGATTGCTTGGGCTGCTTCCTGAGTGTTGTGAACTCTATCCATAATTGATTCTTCCTAGCCCTTGTGTTGGAAGAAAAGTAATTTGACAAGGTTTCCCAAGTCTCTTGGGAAGTCTTACAGTTCCTTACATGAGGTAAGAGAAAGTCAGATATAGAGTTTAAGAGGTAAGACCTTGCCAAAGCATCCTTTGCACACCATTGGTTGAGTCTTTCATGCTCATCCTTTGTAGGTAGTCCTCTAGTCTTGAATGAGGGCAACTCCTCATCTCCTGATATGTATCCAAATAGACTTCTCCCTTGTAGATAGGTCTTCATTCTCAATGACCAAGCTTGATAGTTGTTTCTGTCCAATTTGTCAATGAAAGAAGGGAAACCATCACCCATGATTACCTTGTTTTGCTCTGATACCACTGTTAAGAGTGATGGATGGATGCACTCAGGAAATCAGTTGGTGCTACAAAACCTGCTTCACACCTGCCCTCTTATCTCTTCTGATATGCTTAGTACACAAGCTTAGCTTCCTAATGACATAAAGAAACCATATATGTACTTTGGAAATGATTTGGGTAATGACCAAATCAAAACAGATAACTTGGTACTTCACAAATCAGCAAAACCTTCTATTCCTGTAATGATACCTGCTCAGACTTTTACTCAGTGTGTCCAGCACACTTAAAATTGGAGCAATTCCTTTTGGGAGTATCAATATACCTTAGTAAGCTACCAATCACAAGTGGAATCACTTCAATTGATAAACTATGCACTGAGAAATAAGTTTAGCAAAATTATAATCACCCCCGACTTTTCAGGAACTCTGCAGACAAATACCAGTGTGCACTTCGACTCGATTTTCTCCCAAATGGCTGAATGGAATCCTTTGAAATTTTGTATGCTTGTAGTAGACTTTGAGCTGGTTTCAATGAGCTATAGAACACTTGATTTGGTTCAGTAGATCCAGAGAAATGCCCTGATGAAGTTGACAGACTTGAAGTAGGTGACTCAGACAAAACAGAGATGATGAATGTATACTTCTATTGATATATGTGTTTGTACAATCTCATTAGCTTGCCAAGCAGGGCTAAATGAGGTATTGTGGTGTTGGCTATGGAGTAACCTTCACACACAATGAGTTACAATAAGATTTTTGCCTCGGGGAGTGAGCTAGAGTGAGAGTGTAACCCGCGACTTTTTCACTACATCCTTTATAGGAGTTTGATCTTCATTTGAATTTGAAATTCAAACTTAGGCTCCCTTGAATCTCTCCTCTAAAAGTAGGGAGATATTCTCTCCATCTCAACATTCAAATTTCCACGACTCTAGTAGTAGGTGGATGACTTAAAGTGATTACAAACAAATGATAAGTCACTTAGACTTTTACAAGAGGTAAAAAGGTAGGAACACATAAGCATATGTTCACATGAGTCTTCCTTTGAGTGAAGCCTAGATAATCCTTTGTCCATGCTAATCTTCCATAAGTCCAAGGGTCCAAGCCAATGTGTATAGGCTTGTCTTGCACCAACATCCTTGACCACTTGAGAGGGTCTAAGGGTTCATGGGTGCTCTCGAGGTCTAGGCAATGGAAAATCATGTTCATCTCTTTGATGCCTATGTGCTCAATGTCCCTCTCTTTCAGGTCTTTCACCTTCAAGTCCTGATCTCTCTTTACCCAAAGTGTGTGCAAAACTTACCTCCAGTCTCTCTCTCATTCTTTCCCTTTGGGTTCCATGAGCCTAGGATGATCGTGCTCCTTGGGGGCCATGGGAGACAATAGATCTTGGTGGAGGAAAAAAAAAATTCCCTTGCCAAGTGTAGGCATGTGTATCATGCTCTCATACCAAGAACATTCTCTCAGATGCATCATCTAGATAGACAAATTTGCCTGGTATCTCAGGATCTTTGGACTCATACATGATGACTCCGCCAATTTTGCTTTGTTGATCTAGCTTGAATCTCCAAAAGGCTTCCTCTATCTCTCTATTGAAGAATAGTTCTATGCTTTTGTTTTCTTGGGGGGGGGGGCATTCTGGAGTGATCACTCTGGTAAAGACTGACTTACCTCAAGGAGTCTTGGGTTCTCGTCCTAGGTCTCCTTGCTCTAGATCTCCTATCTCGTTCTCACGAATGATGTTTCCAAACTCATCTGTCCTATCCGATAAGTTGGTAAGCACATACATGGTTCCTTGCTTATCAATATAAGAACCATCTTCAAACTTGACCATTGGGTGTTCAAGTCCAAAGGGATGATCGGTATTTTCAAGTGGGCAACTGATCACCTCAGACCATCCTCATAGATGTGTGCACCTAATTGGTTGGTCTTGATATACTCCAACTGGGTCTTAGAGGGACCTTTTGGTGTCTGTAGATAGGCAGTTCTTGAGTTACATGTAGGCCTCTCCATGCTAAAAGACGTTTTTTAATTACTTGTTTCCATTCTTAGCATGTAGGGATAATCACTAAGTTGTTGTGCCCAGAACCTAGCTGTGTGATTGACACTAGCTTCAAAGGATTGGATGCTATGTCTATCCCAGCCTAGGTGTCTACCTGACCTAAGGTTCATAAGCCTTGTCTATTGGTCCTAATTTTCCCAAGTACAACTATAGCTCAAGCGTAAGCACCACCTCCTTTACTTGTCAATCCGTGGAGACATGAGGACCGATATGAAGACCGTGAGCAAGTGAAGGCACAAGTGTGTGAGTGAAAGCACACAAACATGCACACACATACACACACATATGCACAAGGTAAGATCAAAGAGAGGAACAATGGAAAGCTTCAATTGAAAAAGAGTTCTCTTACAAAGCTCTCTTCTCTAACAAGCTAACCTCAAGAATGAGCTCTCTAGCTCTTTTTATAGTTTTTGGACTAGTTTGGCCCTGTCCAGACCTAGTGTACGGCCTAGTTAAAAATTAGGTTCTAGGGCTTATTTGAGGGCTCAAACGAAGTCTACAAATTATGAAAATTGGTAGGATGATACTTCTAATACTCCTCAAGCTCGAGGACTCCACAGCTTGATTAAAATGAAGTTGTAAAAATATGAAATGGTATTTACAATGGCTTTTAGTGATGAAAATCACTATTTTTATGGGGATTTTTTCTGAAAATTTTGACATACACTTCTTGGAGCTCCCTATGTGCTCCTTCTTCTTGTGTTTCCAGTTCTGTGCTGTGCTTATTATGTTTGTTCGTGACCTTGAGCTTCAACACTCCCCCCGCTCTCGAGTCTGTCGTCCCTGACAGACTCTTGTTGTAAGGGTTGATCCATGTAGAGAGGTAGTGTCCAGCCTTTGTATGTGCTTCTTTCTAGGTATTGGTGTTGTCCCCATGATGAAGATGATGTTCAGAGCAGTCATTCCAAATACTCATAACCCATAATGGATGTTGGGTAAGTGTGTTTGTGCATGGGTTGAGTAAAATATGTGCCTTGTGCATGGCCTTGTAATGTAGCCCTATGCATGCTTACTTGGAAAATGCATTGGAAGAAGTATGGTGCAAAGATTGGGGGTCTTGAGCTAAGTGCTCAAGGGTATGCCGACGAAGAGGTTTCCTAATCTATCATGGTTATGGTGTTGCCAGAGTAAAGATACTTACCATGGTGAAGGTTCGATCGATGTTTATCTCTTCGTGTTGTGCACCCGGCATATGTGATGGAACATTGTTGATGAATGTCCGTGTTGATGGTCCACTGATGAAATTTTTTGAGTGCCTGGTCCTGTCTCCTCTTTTCAAAGCAACATTTGCCAAATACTGAGAATTGAATTTCTTTATATTTCTTGGCAAACAACATTGGGTAACTACACCAAGCTTAGTTTCACATATTCTCTTTAGCTCACCATAAGTAGGAGTCTTCTCATCCAGTATACATGCAAGAATCTGCAGGGTACCAAAGCTACCCCTTGTAGATATCTCCTTCCATACTCTCTTGCATAGAGTAGTTAAGCATCTCTCAAATTATGGACCTTCAAGCTCTTCCCTCCTACTAAGGTAAGGGAAAACAATATTTGTGGATGCCATGTGCATGCCAAGTGGTTGATGTCTACCGTATAAGGCAGCAATAATATCATCTACTAGATGAGACACACTTCTATCCAAACTGATAAATGCCTAGTAATCAATGGTTCCACTTTCAACTAAGCATGACTCATTCATGTTCCATGAGCCAAATCTGGGAACAAGTTCTTTCTCTCTCTCTCTCTCTCTCTTCCTTTTTTTTTTTCCCTTTTTTTATTATAGAGGAACAATGTTACAAAACAAGAAGACAAAGGTTAGTATCAAAAAATGGTTTACATGTGTCAATGTGCTCTCGTGCATGGGACTCTCAATTGTGTCTATGCACGGCCATGTAATGTGGCCCTATATTACTACATACTTTGGAAATGCATGACCTGAATGGTGCAAAAGACAAGGTTGTGCAAGGAGCACATGGTTGTCGCTCGTCAAGGCTTTCGATGTTATTTGCGGATGTTGATGCCCTCTGTCGTGGAGGTATCCATTGGATCTCGAGATGACAACTAATCCTTCCTCCTTATAGGGATCCATGTGATAATGGTCTTCAACTATTTAGTGATCTCCTTTGACTGCTTCATGTTTGGATGGTTTCTTGAGGGTTTGATCCTTCGTGGTTGGCTCTTTGGTTCTGTGGGGGCCTTGGGTGCTTTTGGCTTCCAAACCCATATCCTTCATAATTGTCTTCTTACCATTGTTGAAGAGGTGATCTAATGTTCTTTCGGTCTCTGTGCTTGGTTCTGACCCTTTTCCCTCCTTGGCTTCTTTGTTGAGACCTTTTGCATGGTGGAGAACATAGGGCATTGTGCATGTAAGAGTTTCTTGGGTACCCACATGTGTGATAGTCCTTGTTGAGCTGTTGCTAATTTTGTAGGCACCCAAACTTGTCGGATACCTTGTGGTTGAGCTTCCCCTAGCTTCTTTGTTCGTCTGCTGGCCTAGTGGGCTTGCTGGGATGGGAATTGTGGGGGCAAAGCTGGTGGTTGCTCTCCTTTTTGTATCCAACCTGTGTGGTTGAACTACTACAGATGAATGAGACTTCGTATAAGAAGGGAGTCTCAATGGGTCTCCAACTCTTCTGTTGGAGGCAGTTGCCTTCTGCATCATAGTGCTTTGAACACATACAACTTCTTCTTCCTTAAGATTGATGTTCAACTGCAAGTCTTGACAATAGGACAGTCTAACTGCACTAGTTGTTGCACCTGAGTCAATCAATGCCTTCATAGTCCTTGCACTCTTTCCTTGTCCTATCTCTACGGTCACAAAGGGACATCGATCAATGACTTGAGAAGTAATTATGCCTGATTTTTGGCACATATCCATGTGATATTTTGGGGCTTTTGAGTTGACATCTAGGCCTAGTCGCCTTAACTTATTTTGCCTAATGCATTCTCTCACCTCTGCTTGTGCCTCTTCTCTAACCCTTAACCCCTCTTCTTTTCGCTTCTTAGCAGTGTTGAGTATCATTAGCATATCCTTTGTCAGAGGTTCTTGGTATAACTTGACTCAACAACCGCTTATATAGTTAAGCAAGATATCACCTTCTAAAGTGGCAAATTGAACCGCACCGCTAGTGGAAATTCTGTTTAATGATCATGGGTCCATATCCTCGTTTTTCTAACTTGCGGGCATGCTACTTTAGTGTATAAACTAACACTAGGTCTCCCTCTTTGAGTCCCTTATCCTTGATGTGTGCATCAAAATATGCCTTTTGCCTTTTCTTTACAGCGTAGATGCCTGCTGCCGCTCGTAGCCTCATCTCACCTAAGCGTTCTAGATCAAAGATCTTGGAGGACAACTCATGCCCATTCCACTCATGCTCTTGTGCTACCTTTAATGCAGGGATTAAGAAGTCCAATGGTAGCACAACATTCAGTCCAAAGACCATTTGAAATGGGGTGGCATTGAGTACCGTTGTGTAGGCAACTCGTTAAGCCCAAACTACATGATGAAGCTGTTTGTCCCAATCAGATCGTTTATTATTTACCAATTTAGTCAAGACATTACATAGGATCTTATTTGTGCTCTCGCCCTGTCCGTTAGCTTGGGGATGATAGGGGGCAGACTTCTTATGTATCACCAAGAATTCTTGGGAAGATTTTCAATGACTTCATTTAAGAAGTGTGTGCCTCTATCGCTTACTAACTCTATTGGTAGTCCATACCTAGTGAACACATTCTTGAATAAGAACTTAAGCGTCGTCTGAGCATCATTCTTTGTTGTGGCTTTGACTTCTACCCACTTTGTAAGGTAATCTGTGGCTACAATAATGTACTCTGCATGGGAGTTTCTAGCTTGGGGGTTAATAGGACCTACAAAGTCTATACCTCATTTCGAGAATGCACGTCCTCCCATCATTGGCCTCAAAGGCATCTCATCTTTTTTGATCGGATATTGTGCATGTTGGCATGTGTCACATCTCTTCACATAGGTATGTGCATCCATATGAAGAGTGGGCCACCAAAGTCCTGAGAATAGAATGGTCTTAATTACTCGATCAGGACCAAAGTGTCCACCTGAAACACCACTATGTACAGTTTCTAAGACTTTTAAATAATCTGATTCGTGTCTGTAGAAGACTCTTTGGTCTTCACTTTGCCTTTCACAAGTTGCATTCATTATCAATGTTGAATCCTCCTTCTGATCTAAAGCATAATTGTAGTAGGTATTATTGTATTGTTGACTTTGGAATCCTCTACCTGCATTTCTTCCAAAGTAACCCCTACTACCTCTTCCTCTGAAATTACCTCTTTGATTTCTGCCACCTCTTCCTCTTGAATTAAAATTCTGATTATATCCACCATTACTCTTATTATTATGCCAACAATCATTAGCTAAGTGATTTGTCTTACCACAAATCCAGCAAGCCTTGACTCCATCTTTATTATTCCTGCCTCTTCCTCTACCTTTGCCACCTCCTCTTCCTCTTAGGAAGTTGGCTTGACTAGTTGTGCCTTCATCTTCATTTGCTTGTTGTTTCCCTTTGCTATTTTTCTTCTTATCCTTTGAATACATTGCATGACCTGTACTCTTGTCACTTTCACCTTTGACATCCTGCTCAAAGGTTAACATATGTCCTAGCAACTGATTTAAGTCAGGAGTAAAATGATCAAGTGATAATTCAGTAGACAAAATGAATGGCTTCCATTTGTCATCACCTCTCAAACTTGTGAGGATTTGCCTTACCAATTTATCCTCCTCAATGTCTTCATCAACAACTCCTAAAGCATCTGCTATATCCTTCATTCTGGTTACATAATCTGAGATGGATTGAGAGGCCTTCTTCTTGAATGTGGTAAATTCTGCCCACAAGGATGCCTTCCTAGACTTTTTGGTATTTTGGAAATGCTCCTCCAAAGCATTCCATATATCACTTGCACTTTCAAGACCTCTAATGTGAGGTAGCAAGTAATCATTGACTGCCATATAGATAATGCTCCTAGCTTGAGCATCTCTCTTCATCCAACTCTTCAAATCTGATAATTCCTCCCTAGTTGGAACACTAGGATCTCTGAATTGAGGCTTTTCTTCTTCACCTGTAATATAACCTATCAAGTCTTTGCTCATTAGATGAGCTTCCATCCTCATTGACCATGCTGGATAGTTCTCTCTATCCAATTTCTCTATCTGAAGAGAATCTCCCATCCTTTCTTCACCTGTATATTGAATTGCTCAATCTTTATGAGTAATAGATGTACCTTTACTTCGAATAATACTTCTTTTGTCTTCCTTGATGTCGTATGACCTCCTTTTCAAGCTTTTCCCTCAAGCTTTCACCTTTTGATCCTTCAGATGTTGAATTCTTTGCGCTTGCAGTAGTCGAGGTCCTCCTTCCTTCAATTCTGATGCTTCCTGCTCTGATACCACTGATGGAGAGTGTTAATCTCCAAAAGAAAAAGTTACTCTTGTATTTAGAGCACATCTATACCAAGAATAACTCATACCTTCACCAATTTTAGAAGATCAATACTCAATTGTCAAATTTTTTGTACAAACTGTGAAGAAGAAGAATACACAAAAAGTCTATTGCACATAATTCATTCATTGCCTTATCAAATATGTAAAGTTTTTTATAAAACTTTGTATGAGGTGTTGCCTATAGATTGCGCACCTTCTCCAAGTTGAATCACTCCAAAAGATTTAGTAGATCTTGAGAAATAACTTCAACAAGTCACCTATGTCTAAACTGTTCTTCTGAGAAGTCGATTTAGACACCTATGACTTTAAACCTTTGGTTCTCTCAATCTAGAACCCATTTCTACAAATGCTTTTAGCCACAAGTAGCTTACCTTCCAAATTAAAGATTGAGTGCTTGCTTGCTCAAAACTTTACACTATCAAAGGAGAATTGATCAAAACACTTGTATCAAATTTTGCTCCTCCTGTAACTTCACTTCTTCTCATTCACATATGCAAATGTTCCTACACTTAATTCTCTCAGCCTTATCACAATTGGAAGCTAAAAATTTGTACAGAGATCGATTACCTATAGACTAGACTTGTACAAAAGCATTCCACAAAAGATCTAACACAGAAGGAGAAAACTCAGAAATATCGGGCGCAACATTTTCTTCATTTCTGAGAAAAATTACAACTTAGTGATGAGAGAGTCTTGACTCACTTCTAAGATGTCTAACGACACATGCAACTTTTGATTACTCTATTCTCATGCTCTCTCATACTTGCCCCGACATTTTCCATAGTATATTTAGATAAAAATTTACAAGCTTATAACTACTCAAAGATATAAGTGAACTATCTTTGACATAATGTACATATGTGTACACATCTTCCAGCTTCTAAATATGTCCTTCCTTCATGCTTCACAAATTGAGTCTTTCCTTCAAACCTTGACTTCAACTCTTCATCAAAACATCAATTGTTGATTGTCCTGCACCAACACAATGGGCATCCTTGCCTAATGGATCATTTTAATCTGATAGCCTTCGTTAACTAGCCATTGATGTTTATTTGCATCGATGCATTCCCCAACAAATTCGATCATCTCTGTGAATTTTTTACTATATCCGAGGACTTTAAGAGATTGGAGAACAAAGTCCCATTCTAGCATGTCGTAGTCTTTGTTGGCGTTGATTTTAATGAATAATACATCTTGCTCGGACTCTTCAACAAAATCAAGACCTTTCCAAATATCAATAATAGCTTCTAGTATTGATATACCCTTGATGAAACCTTTTTGGTCCTTGCTAATCCACCTCTTCAAGTGATCCGAAATTTTGTTGGCAATAAATTTCTCAAGAATTTTGTACCCTGTTTGAAGCAACGTGATTGGGCATGAATTTTCAATCCTATTCTTATTACCTTTCTTATAGATAAGCTTAATGACACCATTGTTTAGGCATTCAGGAAGGGCACTGAAAGCTGATGCCTCTTTCCAAACCAAGCGCAATGGGGTGGTCACCACCTATATAAAAGACTTAAAAAATTCATTTTTGAGCACATCACGACCCGCGCTTTTCCCATTGGGGAGCGTATCCATAACTTTGAGAATCTCATTATCTAAAATGGGTGTGTCAAGGAAAGACTTCAAGTTATGAGGTATTCTTGAGGGAGAGACTTTTGAGATGGTTTCCATGCAATCCTTCTTGTGGGGAGAAAGAGGCAACAAAACCCCCAGGAGTTGAGTAAAATGGTCGACAATAATAGCATTGTTTTCTTCTTTAGTTTTGCATTTGGCCCCATTACTATCTATCAAGAAGGGAATAGAGTCACTAGTTTGCTTCCCCTTGAGGATGCCACACATCTTTTTAGTTGGTTTGCCAGCCTTGCTTGCCCACCAATCTTTAAAGTATACTTGCAAGTTTTTCCTTTGAATTTCTTCCTCGTATCTCAATCTACCTTTGATCTTCTATACCCATCTAGTATTGGTAGTTCCCTTTGTTCACTTCCTCCTCAAGGTTCTAGAGCCTTTGATATAGCTTCTCTCTCTGCCTCTACTGAACATTGCAAAGCATCTTGTGGATCCTAAACAAAATTTGTCGAGTCTTCTCCACTGTAGCCCTCCAGCATTTGTTTGGTGAGGCGCCATTGGCAAAAGTCGAGTTCCATACCAAGGTAATTTCCTGATGGATAGAGGGAAGGGAGAAAGTTTTCAGGCAAGCATGAAACCAAGGTGCTTTTCTAAATTTGGTAGTCGACTTAAAAATTAGAATAATTGGGTAGTGGTCCGATATGGTGAGTCCGATGTGTTGCAAGATGTCACGCTGGCCCCACTGAGGGATAATGTTCTATGAAATATAGTAGGTCTTGCTTTCCGAAAGTCATCTCCAGATTGGAGGCTCAACCAAGAGAAGCCATTCATAACTTTAACCTCCACAAGGACCCAACACACACTCAACAGTTGCTGTGAAAGTTGCCCTATACTTAGCCTTACAACTGGAAGTGGCCATAGTATGCTGCTTCTTGCTCAACCAAGATATACATGAGCTACCAAGCATGAAGCAAAAGCCACTAGTGGACATAGGAGTGTCATAGCAACCAGCCCAACGAGAGTCAGAAAAAGCATGCAAATCTGGCGGTAATAATTCCCCCTTGGGATAAAACAAATAGTGAAAGATACCTTAACTGCCTGCCAATGCTTGACTCCTAGGCAATGCATAAACCTGCTCATCTATAAGACAAAAAACTGAATATGTGGCTGAGTAATGCATAAGTAAATCAAGCATCCAACAGCCTGCTAATAGAGAACAACATCAAATGCATCTCCAGCATCATGAAGACTCAATCGTAAACCTGTCTCCATAGGAGTGGCAATAGGCTTACAGTCTTCAAGGCCAAAACACTGCAATAATGTGTCAATATATTTCCTTTGACACAAAGCCATTCCACCATCAACTTGCATAAACTGAATGCCCAAATAGTGATGCAAATGCCCCAAATCAGACATCTCAAATGAGGCATGCAAATCAACCTTAAAATCAGCAATATGCTTCTCAATAGGACTAGTGAGCAGCATGTCGTCAACATAGACAACAATGATCAGAAGCACATTAGTAGCATGCTTAACATATAAGGTGCTTTCAGTTGGACTATTTTCAAAACCATGTGCAACCAGATAGGCATGTATCTTCTCATACCAAGCACATGGTGCTTGCTTTAAACCATATAATGCCAAGTCTCATATGGAGTGATAGACTGCAATGCTTTAGTGGGACACCTGTTCAATACATATGCTACACACATGACAGCCACAAGCCAGAAACTATGTGGTAAAGCTTGACTCTTGACCATACACCTTGCCATCTCCATGAGTGACCTCTTCTTTTGTTTAGCAACTCCATTCTATTGAGGTGTATGCGGCACTGTACACTGGTGTTTTATCCCACGTTCAGCCAGAAATTCATTAAAATCAGAAGACATATATTCCCCCCCCTCGATTAGAATGGAGGGTACCCATTTTACATGCTGACAGATTTTCAGCCAAAACCAAAAACTTTTTGAAGCACATGAACACTTCAGACTTTTCCTTCAATGGATAAACCCATGCATACTTGGAAAAATCATTGATGAAAGTCACAAAGTAAAGATAATTCCCAAAAGAAGGTGTCTGCATAGGACCACAGACACCACTATGTACAAGCTACAATTTCTGAGTAGCCCGAACTGAACCATCTTTTGGAAAGGACTAATGCTGCATTTTGCCCAAAATACAGCCTTCACAAACATGTTTTCCAGGTGCCTCAAGTTTGGGCAAAGAGGACACCATTTCAGATTTCTGCAGGCATAGCAAACTAGCAAAATTCAGATGACCAAAGCGTGCATGCCAAAGCTTTGCATATGAAATAGCCTAAGAATCATTTACTGCACATGCCAAATCACTTACAGATCTTTCATAATCTATGAGCTTATACAACCCATGACATAAAATGCCAGAAGCAATAATCACATTGCCATTTGGTAGCTCATGAATTGTACACCTGTCATCAACAAATTTCACAACCAAGCCAATCTTGGCTAATGCAGAAACTGATAACAGGTTCTTCTTGATCCCTGGCACAAATAAAGCATCTGACAAAGTAAAAGAACTACCATCAGCAGTAGTCAAAATGATCTTACCAACTGCCATAATAGGATAAGAGGAGTTGTTGGTGCATGTAACAGTATTCCCTGTAGGGGTAGGCTCGAGTGAAGCGAAGAAACTGCGCTGCGAGGTAATATGTTTGGTCGCCCCACTATCAAAATACCAAACATCTGAGTCTACTGCAGACATGCACTGCTCATGAGAAGATGGGTCAAAACTGCAGACAGTAGTAAACGCCCATTCTTCTTCCTCCACAAGATTAGCAGACTCTATTTTTGGTGTAGAGGCCTCCGCAACAACCATTCCAGCCTCTTTCTTCTTTGCCTCTTTAGCAGCCAGTTTTGGAGAGTTCTTTATGATATGATCATTCCCTTTACAGTACTTACAAAACAATTTCTGCTTTTTTTATTTCTTCTCATCTTTATCTTCCTTCTTCGAATATGCAGAATTAGTAGATTTCTGCTTACTATTTGAAGAGCTCCATTTTTCTTTGCCTTTCTGACTAGCCAGGAAAGCTTGATCTACAACTCCCATAATGGACCTGTTCTGCCTGGATTGATCTTCCTGCAACAGAACAGAGACTAACTTCTCAAATGATAAGGCATTTGGATTGCCTTTCATCATCAACCAAAGAGTAGAAGCAAAACTCTGATATGCATCAGGAAGACCATTCAGAACGGTCTGCACAAGTGAGCTATCTGGTATAACCTCATCAACAGAAATCAATTGTTCCTTCAAGTCTTTGATCTTTGTTAGGAAATTGTCCATAGAATCACCTTCATTCATGTGCTCACTCTCCAACTGTTTTCAGAGGTAAGAAACACGAGCCTCATTCCTAGCTTGTACAATGTGGTAAGTGTATCCCAAGCATCCTTAGCTATTCTGCAAAAGCAAATGTGAGGAATAATGGCACGTTTGATAGACAAAGCTATCAATGCATGTGCGTGGGCATCTCTGCCATCCTTGCAAATCTCCTCTACAGTAGGTGCAGCAAAAACCGTAGCACGTACAGGAATATGCATAATATCATTATCTTCAACTCCTTCTCCATCAGCTTTAGTACCTGTAGTTGTAACGGTTGCACATGTGATAGGACATTTTTCGACACCCTACACAATGTTCCACAGTCCTTTTGCAACCAACACATGTCACATCATATAAGCCCATAATGGGTAGTTGGTACCATCCAACTTATCCTCAACAGCTAATATACGGAATACATCTCTGCTTTAAGCCATGGCTGGTGACTAAAATACCTTGATGCAGAAAATTGACTGTATCTCAAAAAGTTGAACAAAACTTCCAAGACAAATTCTGCTATACCTGTAGCAGACTTTGAGATGCTTATACTGGCGAACAAAAGATGGTATACCTTTGGCACAAAAAGACGAAATAGCCTGCATAAGCGCTGCGATAGTGCGTTCGGAGGCCGAAACGAGCTCAAATCGCGATTTTGAGACTACAAACGGAGGAGTGTCGACGGCACCCTAGATGAATGGATGACCTGCTCTGATACCAATTGTTGAAGTTAAACGTCTGTGAAAGCACACGAATAGCACAAGGAAGAAGAAGAAGCTTGGAGCACAACACACTATACTGAATGTATTACTAGAGAATGTACAAAAGATAAGTAGCCCGTCAGGGCAATAGGCGTATATACAAGCCGGGGGAAAAAACCTCCTAAAGAGGGAAAATAGTGCCCCGACGGTCCTAGTGTGTTCACACACACATCACTACCTAAATATATCAACAATTCTCTGCTTGGTAGATTTTGAGAAAATCGAGATTCTTTGGATTTTGGATTTTGAGAGAATCACGATTCTTTGGTCGTTGTACTTAAAAAAAAACACAACTTTTGGCTCCCTGATTTGCAAAAAATCATGATTCTCTGAGAGGTCCTCTTTGCCTGTTTTGACCCCCAGAATCCTGATTGGACATAACTTTCTCATAGGAACTCCGTGTTGAGTGATTTTGAGCTCGTTGGAAAGCTCTTTGAGAACCTACACAAGAGCTTGGCTAGTTTTTGTAAAAAGGAAAATCACATGTTGAATTATAAATATGGTATTTTGAAGTTGGCCTTCAAGTGGGGCTAGGAAGCCAAGGGAGCTCCAAAGTATTTTCATCAATACAAAATGGGAAAAAGAGTCTCTAAAAATACTTGAATCAATTTTTCTATCAAATAAATTGAACTTTAAGCCTTATCTAAACTTGGGACTTTAACAGGTCCATTGAGAGCCATTCAAGGGTGTCGAAGCAAAGCGGCAAGTGTGCTCCAAGCTTGGGAATGTGTCTCAAGCATTCAAAGGTGATGAAGGAAGAAGCTACTTGAGGTTTGAATCATTCTTAACCCCCTAATTCAATTCTTAGCTTAGGCTAAATATGAGTAGTGATACTGATTAATTAAGGCTATGATAAGTAAAAATCATATTCAAGAAAAACCCTAATTACTCAAGTTCAAGCATAGCTAAGATATAATTGTGACAAACTGTAAAGAAAAAAGGACTTAAGTGGATATATCACATCTCAAAGTGCGATAAAACTCAACTTCTCCTAACAATGATCTTTGTCCACCAAGATTATACTAGAGAAATCTATAAAAGAATAAGTAACTAATTCAAAAGAACATTGTAACTTGGTTGTTGTTGAAGCTCAAGGTCAAGGACAAGCATAATAAGTACATCAGAGTAGTGGAAACACAAGAAGGAGGAGCACATAGGGAGCCCCAAGAAGTGTATTTCCTCAAGCTTGAGAGTATTAGAAGTATCATCCTACCAATCTTCATAATTTTTAGACTTCGTTTGAGCCCTCAAATTAGCCCTGGAACCTAAGTTTTAACTAGGCCGTACACTATGTCTAGAGAGGGTCAAAACTAGTCCAAAAACTATAAAAAGAGCTAGAGAGCTCATTTTTGAGGTTAGCTTGTTAGAGAATAGAGCTTTGTAAGAGAAATCTTTTGCAATCGAAGCTTTCCATTGTTCCTCTCTTTGATCTTACCTTGTGCGCGTGTGTGTGTATGTGTGTGCATGTTTGTGTGCTTTCACTCACACACTTGTGCCTTCACTTGCTCACGGTCTTCATACCGGTCCTCACGTCTCCGCCGATTGACAAGTAAAGGAGGTGGTGCTTACGCTTGAGCTACACCAATTTTGGCACCGTTGCCGGAGAGAGAGCTTTGAGGACGAGCGTTGTGATGTTAAGATCGTAGATTTGCGACATTGGAAGGTAAAAAAACTGCCATCTTTGTTCATTTTTTGATTCTTCTTCTTCATCTTAATCATCATCACCATCTCCATCTTCTTGCATCTTCATCTTCATAGAAATTTCTTGTTTTTTAGTGCATTTTCACCATTTTCATACGATTTTTCATGCATTATTGTATGAGAAGGAGTTAGGAGGTGCAAGGGAGAGCAAGCACCTGTGGGTTTTCATGATTTTCTGCACATACGGAGCCTATCATTGAGCAGTGCTAAGTCATGGGCACAACAACTAAGTGGTTATCCTTACGTACTAAGCTCTGACACAAGTGACTCAGAAATGTCTTTTAGCATGGGGAAACCTGTAGGTAATTAAGGCACTGCCTATTTACAAACACCAGAAGGTCCCTATAAGACAGAGTTGGAATATATTCAGACCAACCGATTGGGTGCTCGCATCTTTGAGGATGGCCTGAGGCGATCAATGGTCCAACTCAAAAATCTAGATCAACCCTTTGGACTTGAACACCCAGTAGTCAAGTTCGAAGAGGGTTCATACATTGATAAGGATGGAACCATGTATGTGGTCACCAACCTACCAGATAGGGCCGATGAGTTTGGAAATATCATTCCTGAGAATGAGATAGGAGACCTAGAACAAGGAAATGTAGGACAAGGACCCCAGACTCCTAGAGGTAAGTTAGTTTTGACCAGAGTGATCACTCCAGATTGGATCCCTCAAGACAATAGAAGCATAGAACTATTCTTGAATAGATCAACAGAGGAAGCCTTTTGGATATTCAAGCTAGATCAACCTAGCCAATTGGGTTTAGTCATTATCTATGAATTCAAAGATCCTGAGATACCAGGCAAAGTTGTCTACTTGGATAACACATCGGAGAAAATGTTCTTGGTATCAAAGCATGATAGGCACACATATACTTGGTAGGGGTGAACTGATCTTTCCTCCACCATGATCCAATGGGTCCATGGCCTCCAAGGAGTAGGATCACCCAAGGCTCATGAAAACCAGAGGGAAAGAGCCAAAGAGAGACCTGAGGTCAGTTTTACACTCACTATTGGTAGAAATAGATCAGGACATGAGGGTGAAAGACCTGAAAGAGAGAGACATCAAGCACATAGGCAACAAAGGGATGAGCATGATTTTCCATTGCCTAGACCCCAAGAGCACCCAAGAACCCTTAGACCCACTCAAGTGATCAAGGCAATGAAGAATTATTTTGACGGGACAGGAGATCCTTATGATCATGTGGCCGAGTTCAAACAAGTGTTAAGATGAACATGTTGAGGATTTGTTCACCCAGTACGAGGCATTTGGTTTGACTCTTAAGGGCATTGCCTTAGCTTGGTTTCAACCACTGAGTAGTCGCAACTATCGCGATGTAGGTCAACTGCTAGATGAATTCATTGTAGAATTTTCCAAGAGTGGTATCAGACATAGCACATCATCTTTGATCCACAACTTCAAGCAGACACCCCACGAAATAGTGTGACTAGCAGGAAGAAGGTTCATGCAGTACTTAGAAAGATGCCCTATTCCAGAGTTACCCACACCTGCCAAACAAGTGGCCTTGTTTTTAGATGGCTTACTAAGCACCAAGTTAAGATCATATGTGTACTTGAAGAAAGATTCGGACTGTTCCACTAGTGATACTTCCAAAACCTCCACTGAGATATAGTGGATCAGGTTGCCAAGAAGCTAGGAGTCCAAAATAGACACATGCCAAGGGTCACCTCATTGAATCGATGTTATACTTGCGGAGGCGACCACATAGCTAATGTTTGCCCAATGCTAAACCAGAATGTAAGAGAAAGGAATGTCCCATACTGCACTATTGAAAGGAAGCACACAAACCATACGGCTCAAGATTGCCCATACAATAGACAGGTTGTTAGACAGAATTATCAGCAACCTTACCAACAAGGTAGGTATCAGAACCAATACCAACAGCCATACTATAGACCTCAACAACAATATTAGGCACCATATAGGCCACAACCAGTCCTAGGAAACCAACCACCAGTGCATGCCAATGTAATTCCAGTTAAGTGCGCAGTGGCAAAAGAGAACCTTAATATAGCATTGGTGCCACTGACCCCACTGATCTCAGAGAATGACTCTCATGCTCATAGTTTAGACTACTCCCATGAAGGTAGTCCACATGCTTATTACACAGAGTCACCTGAGCATAGTGAGACTTATCCATATCAATATGAGGCACCACTTATGGAACAAAATTTGGAGCCAGAATACTCCAATGTCATGTATACAAATCCTAACCCTAGGCCCCAAGTGAGACAAATGAGACCACAAGCCCCTAGAGGATCATGTTTTAGGTGTCAGGGTGAACATTTCATTCATGAATGTCCCCACTCACCAACTCTGGGACATGGACAAGACCTCACAATACAAGCCTTTTGTCTTGAGTGTGGTAAAGACCATCTCCCCAGAGATTGTCCAAGAAACCCCTCTAGTGCGTCCAAGGTCACACCCATAAATGTGGTAGGCTTAGTGGTGGATTCAAGTGCTAGTAGCAATAATGCGGCTCCTATATAGGCAGTTACTAGGGCACAAGCATTAAAACAAGATAAACTAGCAGAACAATCGGTGTCGAGTGAATCAGGAGAGCCTATTAAGAGGAAAACAAGAACATGCAAAGATACCAGAGAGAAGGCCAATCACAAGTGGAATAAGAAGTTACCAGAACTAGAAGAAAGCGTGAAAGAAGCAAAAACAAAGATAGAAGACATTGCCTCTCTCCCTCGCATGCTGAAACTCCATCCACTCCACTTCATCCCACCCCACCACCCATTGTAAATAGGCTGCAACCAGGGTCTGTTCTTGCGGATCCAACCCCTGAAGGCTTGGACATGATGTTCAAGGCCTACTAGGATCGACTTCAAGAAGGGCCTACAACTGCAAGCCTAGACAAGAGTTACCCTAGATCAGATTTAGAGATTGAACGGACAAAAATGTGCATGAAAATGGTAGAACTAGCTCAAGCTATGCTCGAGACTAGTCAAAAGTTCAATCAGACAAACTCTGTCAAATTGAATTTGCATTTCTAGGGGTTACTAGATAGATTAGAGCAGTTGGTAAACAAGCCACGGGTTTCTTTACCTCCACAGGCTCAACCAGTTGTTGAGAGAGAAAGCTATCCACCAAAGAAAGCTTATGTTCCTAATTCCATGAATGTTGGAACACCTCTTTCAATTCAAGAGTACTCTCAAGAGTTCTTGCGAGAAATACAAGAAGAGATATGGGCCAAGGAGAAGGGTAACCCCCCTCCTATTCCTGATATTGATGACCTTCATGATCAATTTCCCCAAGACATTCCGTCTATCTATGGAGACCAAATAGAGCAACAAGAAGATGAAAGATTAGATTTTGAATCTAACTCTTTACAAGAGTTGCCTCAATTCACAGGCCCATGGGAATCTAAATCTCTTCAGATCAGAGCTCCCACAATACTGGTAAGAAATGAAGACTCAGTGGTTCCAAGAAACACTGATGTCCTGAAGAACACTAAGGTTTATTGCCATCTCACTGTAGAAGAGCTACTCAAAGCAAAACCCGACCTATGGAATCACGTGAAGGATCAGGTTCCACTTGATTCCAAAATGCCAAAAGCAGGCTCTAAGCAAAAAGTACCAGAAATACCTCTAGACAAAATAGGGGACATGTGTGAGGGTGAATAAGGTAATACTTATCTTCCAATCACCTACCAAGGTTACACAACCAAAGCAATCATAGATTCACGTGCTCGTGTTGCTATTGCGACCACCTCCTTGTGGAAGCAATGGGGCAAAAGTGGTGCCCAAGAAGAATGGAAAGTTGTGAGTGTGTATTAACCTTAAAAAAGTTAATGCCGCTACGATTAGAGATAGCTATCCGCTTCCAATCACCAAACATTTATTGGAGCGTGTTGCAGGCAAGGAAGTGTATAGCTTCCTTGATGGATTTTCAGGCTACAACCAAGTAGCCATTGCCCCCGAAGATCAACACAAAACAGCTTTTGCCACATAGTGGGGAATCTTTGCATTTCGTGTGATGCCATTTGGTCTCACCAATGCACCTGCAACATTCCAAAGGCTCATGTGTCATGTCTTCAAAGAGTTCTTGCGAAAGAGCTTAGAAGTATATGTGGATGATTTATGTGCTCGTTCCCAAGAAAGAAGATACCACATCCCTGAGCTCAGACAGATCTTCAACAAGAGTAGTAAAAATCGAGTGTGTCTGAACCCATAAAAGTGTGTGTTCATGGTGCGTCAAGGTAAAATCTTAGGTCATATTGTTTCTAAGATCGGAATCTCAACAGATGAGGACAAAGTAAGAGCCATAGCGGAGTTGCCAAGGCCAAGGAACATTAAAGAGGTACAAGCTTTTATGGGCCATTGTGGATATTACCGTAGGTTTATCCACATGTATGCGATCATAGCTAAACCTCTTTATGGTTTGTTGACAAATTTTGAGTGGAACGATGAATGCGAGAACTCCTTCAATGAGCTAAAAAGACGTTTGTGCACAACACCAATATTGACAACCCGAGATTGGAGTAAGCCATTCCATGTCCATGTGGATGCCTCCAATCATGCCATCGGATGTGCGCTAGCACAACCCACAGGTGAAGGGAATTTAGATTTGCCCATAGCATATGCTAGTAGACAACTAAACCCAGCTGAAAGAAATTATACCACAACTGAGCGAGAAGGCTTAGGCATGGTATATGCTGTGAAGAAGTTTAGACACTACATTAGGGGAAAAAGTGAGCCTTGCATGGGCCTTGTAAGGATCCCTAATTTTTAGGGATTAGAATGCTTAAATTATGAGTTTAAGGAGCCACATGAAACCACTAGTGGTATTGTGAATTAAAATAATATAAACCACTGATTTTAGATGGTTTTTGGATCTTCGACCAGACAAAAACAAGGGAAGCCTATGCCTAGCCTATGTGTTTAAGGGACTAGATTGTTTCCACCAACCTCTTCTCATTGGTCCATGGCTAATCACTCCTTAATCTAAAAAGGCCCATGAAGGGTTCATTTTTTCCCCTAATGATTTATTGGCCAACAAGTTCAAGTTTTTCACTTATCATCAAGCTTTGTTATATTTGGTCAATAAACCTTGCAATACAGGACACTTAGTAAGATGGTTCCTCTTACTAATGGAATATGACTTTGAAGTTGTTGTCAGGAAAGGTAAAACCCACCTTCGGGTAGATCACCTTTCTCGCATTACTTCAGGAGAGTCACCTCAAGGAGTGTCTGATGACCTACCCGATGCTTATCTGTTCAATTTGGAGGTTGTTCCTAAATGGGCAAATAAGTTGGTACCAGTCCTAACCTTTGGACCCGCAAATAGGAATGTGAAAACATCACAAGAAGAAATTGTAAAACCACAAAAATATCACATACTGGCAGGAAGCATGTACAAACAAGATACTGAGGGTGTATTAGCTTGTTGTGTCGAGGATGATGAACATAGTAGTTGGTTGCAGCAAGCTCATGAAGGATTGCTAGGAAATCACTATTCTAAACAACGAACATTGTAGAATCTGGAGCGTTTAGGAGTGTATTGGCCTAGCATGGACAAAGAAATACATGAGTGGATTAAGAATTGTCCAATGTGCAAAGAGAGACCCCTAGTGGAGCATGCCACCCTTTATCAAGTGTCATTAATTCCAGATTGGAGCACTCCATTGATAGAATTTATGAAATCGGGAACATTACCCAAAGAGGCTAGTCTAACAAGAAGATGAATCATGGAGCAAGAGGCTTAGGACTATGCCTTAGTCGGAGACAACTTATATCAAAGAGGCAAGGATGGTTATCTAATCACCTGAGTGGTAACATAACATTGATGACTAATTTGGAAAATAAGGTATCTAATCATGTTGTTCAAACAGGTGACAATACAAAGCACAATGTGAAGTCAATTGGATCAGTGAAGGCTAAGGATGGAAGTACTCTCTTGAGTAAGGTCTTGTATGTTCCTACAATTCCTAAGAATTTGATAAGTGTAGGACAAATTGTTGAAAAAGGTTATGAAGTTTAGATTCACTAATGAAGGAGTGTTTGTGGAAAACCCTAGCAATGGGTATAAACAAATTGTTTCAGGGAAGAAAGAAGGAAGGTTGTTCACATTGAAGATTCAAGGTAATGTTGTTCATGCCTTGTTCACTTATGGAGGACATAAGATCTCTGAGTTAGATCTTTGGCACAAGAGGCTTGGACATTTCAATGAAAGAGGTATCAAAGATATGATTAACAATGGTTCAGTGCTTGGATTGCCTAATGTTGCAGGTCAACATATGACATACAGATGTGAGGCATGTCAATTAGGTAAGGCTCATAAGCAATCTTACTCCAAGCATGGTTTTATGTATTCAGAGAAGCTTGAGTTGGTACACACAGATGTGTGGGGACCATCAAAGGATTTCAGTATCAATGGTTCAAGGTACTATGTGATTTATGTTGATGATGCTAGCATACAGCTACTTATTTGGTCAATAGATTACCTTGTAAAGCCTTGCAAGGTATGACACCATATGAGGCATGGTGGGGTAAGAGACCTACATTAGACCATTGCAAAGTATTTGGATGTTTGGCATATGCATATGTGCCATCACAATTAAGGCACAAGTTAGAACCTAAAGCTGAAAATATGTATTCATTGGTTATGATGATAAGCAAATGGGATATAGGTTGTGGAGTCCATCCACAAAACAATTTCTTGTATCAAAATATGTTACATTTGATGAGCAAGGTACTTGGTATGCAGGTACAATCAATATTTATACAGGTGATGAAGACGTTGTGAGTCAAAAGAAAGGTAAATCAAAGGTTCAGATATTTGATGAAGAGGAGAATAATGAAGTGCAGGTTGAAGTTGAAGAAATGCCAAGATTTGATCCTGAGTGTGAAGAACCAGAAACCTCAAGGAGTGGAGAACTTAGAAGGTCATCAAGACACAAGTGGCAACCTACAAGGTATAGCTATGACACTTCTTTTTTGGCTACCAAAGATTATGCTTACATGATAAAGGCAAATGAAGACCCTTCCACATATGAAGAGGCAAAAGGTAAGGAAAATTGGGAGAAATCTATGCAGGAAGAATATGATGCATTAATGGAGAATCAGACATGGGATTTGATTCCTAAACCAAATAGTCAGAAGATCATTGGATGCAAATGGGTCTCCAAGACAAAGAGGTTTGCAGATGGAAGTGTGTCTAGGTATAAAGCTAGACTTGTTGTGAAAGGGTTTGCTCAAACATATGGTATTGATTATGATGAGACCTATAGTCCTGTGGCAAAGATGACAACCATTAGGACACTCATAGCCATTGCTGCATGTAAAGGTTGGAAATTATGTCAATTAGATGTGAAGATTGCTTTTTTGAATGGTTATATTTCAGATGATGTTTTCATGGAGCAACCTCAAGGATTCAGAGATGGAAGGTATCCAGATCATGTATGTAAGCTCAAGAGAGCTTTGTATGGTTTGAAGCAGGCCCCAAGGGCATGGAATTATAGACTTGTGAAGTTCTTGAAAGAACTTGGATTTCAAGTATCTAAGGCAGATAGTAGCTTGCTTGTTAAAGCAAGTGATGATGGGTGCATTTACATGTGCATATATGTTGATGATATAATTCTTACAGGTACAGATGAGAAAGGCATTCAAAGCCTAAAGAAGCAAATGGAGAAAGAATTCAAAATCAGTGACTTGGGAGACTTGTCATATTTCTTGGGCATGGAGATTTCATACACTCAACATGGAGTGTATGTGACTCAACAAAGGTATTTGAGAAACTTGTTAATCAAGTTTAAAATGAATGATTGCAGGGTAGCACCTACTCCAATGGAGGTGAATCACAAATTGAGCAGATATGGTGGAGAAGAATTCAAGGATATGAAGCTATATCAGAGTTTGGTTGGTAGTCTTATCTATGCTACATTAACTAGGCCTGAATTATCATATGCAGTTGGAGTTTTGTCTCAATTCATGAATTGTCCTAGAAAAGAACATTGGATTGCAGGTCAAAGAGTGTTGAGGTACATTAAGGGTACACTCAAAGAGGGTTTGTATTATGGTTTTACATCAAATACAAACATCAAAATATATAGTGATGCAGATTGGGCAGGTAATCCTGATGATAGGAGATCAACATATGGATACTTGTGTTATGTGGGAGATAAGTTAATCTCTTGGTGTTCAAAGAAGCAACACATAGTTGCTTTATCATCTACAGAAGCAGAGTACAAAGGTATGGTTGAAGCTGCAAAGGAAGTGATATGGCTTAAGACTCTCATGAAGAGTTTTGACACCATACAGAGTACACCTTATGGAGATAACATGAGTTCATTATATTTAGCTGCTAATCCTGTGTTTCATGCAAGGACTAAACACATTGAGATTCAGTATCACTTTCTGAGAGAGAAGGTGATGGATAAAGAGACTGAAGTCATACATACTTCAACAAAAGATCAGATAGCTAATATGCTTACCAAAATCTTGGATGGACCAAAGCTACAGAGATTCAAAGACATGGCAGGCATAAAGAAGATAGAGAAAACCTCAATTGATGATTGAGGGGGAGCTGTTGGTGTAGGACAATCAACAATTGATGTTTTGATGAAGAGTTGAAGTCAAGGTTTGAAGGAAAGACTCAATTTGTGAAGCATGAAGGAAGGACATATTCAGAAGCTGGAAGATGTGTACACATATGTACATTATGTCAGAGATAGTTCACTTATATCTTTGAGTAGTTATAAGCTTGTAAATTTTTGTCTATATATACTATGGAAAATGTCGGGGCAAGTATGAGAGAGCATAAGAATAGAGAAATCAGAAGTTGCATGTGTCATTTTTCTCAGAAATGAAGAAAATGTTGCGCCCGATATTTCTGAGTTTTCTCCTTCTGTGTTAGATCTTTTGTGGAATGCTTTTGTACAAGTCTAAGTCTAAAGATAATCGATCTCTGTACAAATTTTTAGCTTCCAATTGTGATCAGGCTGAGATAATTAAGTGTAGGAACATTTGCATATGTGAATGAGAAGAAGTGAAGTTACCGGAGGTGCAAAATTCGATACAAGTGTTTTGATCACTTCTCCTTCCATAGTGTAAAGTTTTGAGCAAGCAAGCTCTCAATCTTTAAGTTGGAAGGTAAGCTACTTGTGGCTAAAAGCATTTGTAGAAACGGGTTCTAGATTGAGAGAATCAAAGGTTTAAAGTCATAGGTGTCTAAATCGACTTCTCAGAAGAACAGTTTTAGACATAGGTGACTTGTTGAAGTTATTTCTCAAGATCTACTGAATCTTTTGGAGTGATTCAACTTGGAGAAGGTGCGAAATCTATAGGCAACACCTCATACAAAGTTTTATAAAAGACTTTACATATTTGATAAGGCAATGGATGAATTATGTGCAGCAGACTTTCTGTGTATTCTTCTTCTTCACAGTTTGTTCAGAAAATTTGACAATTGAGTATTGATCTTCTAAAATTGGTGAAGGTCTGAGTTATTCTTGTTATAGAGGTGCTCTAAATACAAGAGTAACTTGTTCTTTTGGAGATTAACACTCTCCATCACATTGGCACCTTTGCTCTTTGCTATCACCATTGAAGGGCTTAGCCATCTCGTGCAACATCATCACATGGAAATGGGCCAGATTAAAGATTGTTGGAAGAGATGGTGGACACCTTCCAGAGATGAGATGGTGCAGCAAATTCTTGCTTCACGACAGCCAAAATTGAGTTGAGAAGTGTAAAATAAACCTTATGAGCTTTCCAAGAAGCCCAAATGATCACCCAAGTACTTTGGAAGATGATCCTCAGATCATTGGATCAAAACAGATAACTTAGACTTTTCACTATGAACTAAAACTTGCTATTTTGGCCCCCACACCTGCTTAAGAAAATGAAAAATACTCCTCTCTTGGTAATAGATGGACAAAATCCTTTTGGAAATATCTAACTGACTATGGTAGATAATTTTCACAAGTTATTTCACTTGAAATGATCAACTATGTTGAGAGAATGATGCTTCGCAAATCAAATATCTATCAGGACATTCTTGGGAGTTAACAACATGCAGAATGGAGGGCAATGTTTTGCACATAACTCGAGAATGGCTGAGGCAATTAAAGTGAAACTTTGTACCATACAAATAGACTATCTATTGAATCTATGGCAACTTAAATACTACAAATGATCAAGTACATGCTGAGAAATGGATAAGAGAATTTCACTATTTTGAGTGATACATGACAGAGAATAGAAAATAAAACATAATCAAAGTGAATGTAGTAATGCACATAGAGTACAATGATATTGGCAATGAATCATTGCATAATATGAGGGCAATGGTAGAGCTATAGTGTGAGCTCAATATCCACTTGAAATCCATTCGAATGTCTCTCCAAATCGGGCTTCTATTATGCAACTTTTGAAGTCTATTTTTATAGCTAAAGTTGGAGCCATTTTGAAATTCAAACTCCTACCAAAATTGTCCCTAGAGTTTAGGATTTCAATTTTCATCTAACTTACCAAACCCCTCGTAATAAGATCTCCTAAGAACTTGTGATTGCAAGTGCTCTTTTTACATGTGCACTTTTACAAAGATAAAAGTCATGCTTTTACAAGTGGGTAGTCATATGTGACTTCATGTGAGTTCATAGAAATGAATATCCAAATGTCCAAGTATGTAGGCTTGGATCCATGTGCACCTATCTTCAACTTCAAAAGTAAAAATTCTATGAGATTTCTCACCTTTTTCAATCCTCTTGAAGCCTTGTTGAGGGTCCTCCACATATGCTCCATGCCTTGTGAATCTAACTTGTAAACCCTTCTCAACAATCTCTCCAACACTGATTAGATTCTTGGTTATTGTTGGCACATACAATACCCTGCTGAGAAGATTCACGTTACCATCAGCTGCTTTAACATTTCCAATCTTCTTCACCGAGTGCCTAGTGTCATCACCTATCTGAACTTCATGCTTTCCTTTGGGTTGTTCAAGGTCAGACAATAATGCTACATTGCCTGCTACATGATTGGAGCAACTAGAATCAATATAGAATAGGTACTCATCATCTTTACCTTGCTTGGTTGTCATATTCATGAGTAATAGGAAATCACCTTGATCATATGTATAGTTGTTGTGGTCTCTTCTTCCTCTGAAGCCTCCTTGATAGTTTTTGTTGTAGCCTTGGTTGTAATTATGATGGTAGTTGTTTCCTCCATTATTGAACCTACCTCTTGATTTTCTATAGCCAAGCCTCTTTCTCTCTGATTTTTCTGTTCCTAAAGCATTCATTTGTGGCATCTTTGATCAAACCACAAATGTTGCAAGGTGAAGAATCGTATGGTCTCCCCTTGCCTTGCTTTGCTCCTCTGCCCCTTCCTCTAGTACCTCTTCCTCTACATGTGAAATTCACTTAGGAGGTACTTGCATCTTCTTCATTTCTCTTATCTTTGCCTTTATCTTTACTCTTATTTGTATCTATGTAAAGGGCAGATGGTTGATTACCTCTAGAAGTATCTCCATTCTTGTTGAGCTTTGTCTCATGTGTGAAGAGTTGCCTCATCAATGTATTGAGGTTAGGTATCTGCATGTCCATATATAGGTCCATTGCTATGGTAAAAGACTCCCATTTGTTATCAACCTTGATGCCATTTATGATCTGCCTTACTATATGCTCCTCTTCTATTTCTTCTCCAATACTCCCAAGTTGATCAATTACATCCTTCATCTTGGTCACATAGTTAGCTACACTTTGCTTTGGTTTCTTCTTCAAGGTTGTGAACTCCATCCAAAGTTGGTTGTTTTTGGTCCTTGTATTTGATGAGAAGTGTGAAGATCGCACTTTCCAAGTCTCTTGGAAAGTCTTATAATTCCTAATATGAGGTAACAAAAAATTAGATATTGAATTGAGTATGTAAGACGTAGCTAGAGCATCCTTTGCACACCATGCAGCTAGTCTCTCTTGCTCATCTCTTGTAGGTTGGTTTTTTCTTCTAAAGAGTGGCATTTCTTCATCTCTAGATATGTATCCATACAAGCTTCTTCCTTGGAGATAAGCCTTCATCCTTAGGGACAAAGCTCGATAATTGCTCCTGTCCAATTTCTCAATGAATGATGGAACTCCATCTCCCATTTTACCTTGATATTGCTCCAATACCACTATTGGAGGAGATGGTGAACACCTTCTAGAAATTAGATGGTGCTGCAAATTCCTATTTCACACTAGCCAAAACTAAGTTGAGAAGTGTAAAGTAGACCTCTTCCTTTCCAATAATCCCAAATGATCACCCAAGTACTTTGGAAGATGATCCTCAAATCATTGGATCAAAATAGATACCTTAGACTTTACACTATGAACCAAAACTTGTTATTTTGGTCACCAGACTTGCTCAGGAAAATGAACACTAATCCTTTCTTGGTATGAATTGGACAAAATCCTTTTGTGAATATCTAATTAACTATTGTAGCTAACTTTCACAAGTTATTTTATATGAAATGATCAACTATGCTCAGCGAATGATGCTTAGCAAATCAGATATCTATCATGACATTCTCGAGAGTTAACAATATGCAGACTAGAGGGAAATGTTTTGCACATAACTCGAGAATGGCTAAGGTAGTTAAAGTGAAACATTTTAGCAATACAAATAGGCTATCTAATGAATCTATATCAACTTAAATCACTGCAAATGATCAAGTACACACTGAGAAATGGATCAGAGAAGTTCACTATTCTGAGTGATACATGAGAGAGCATAGAAAATGAAACATAATCAAAGTGTATGTATTAATGCACATAGATTACAATGATATTGGCAATGAATGGCTGGACAATATTATGACAATGGTAGAGCTATAGTGTGAGCTCAATATCCACTTGAAATCCCTCTAAATGTCTTTTCAAATCGAGCTCCTATTATGTGAGTTTTGAAGTCTATTTTTATAGCTAAAATTAGAGCCATTTTGAAATTCCAACTCCTACCAAAAATGTCCCTAGAGTTTAGGAATTCAATTTTCATTTAGCCTACTAAACCACTAGTAATGAGATCTCCTAAGAACTCGTGATTGCAAGTTCTCTTTTTACATGTGCCAAAGATAAAAGTCATTCTTTTACAAGTGGGTAGTCATATGTGACTTCATGTCAGTTCATAGAAATGAATATACAAATGTCCAAGTATGTAGGCTTGGATCCATTTGCAACAAAAAAGGTCTCTCTCTACCTCTCAACCATGTTCAAATGATCATGAGACTTTTTGCAGATGACATGAATGCTTTTGTGCATAATGATTTGACTAGAATTAAGGCCTTTTGGGGTGCCTTCAAACCTTCTATGAGGCATCTGGTTCCAAAATCAATCACTTCAAAACCACTTTTTGGGCCATAAGTAGACCCTAACCCCAACTGCTGGTTGACCAAGGTTGCCAAAGTATCCCTTGGGGTCATGTCTTCCATCTACTCGGCATATCCATGCGCTTTGGTGTCTCGATGGAGCAGTGATGGAATTGGGTTCTTTCCAAACTAAACAACAAGTTAGCATATTGGAAGGGCATGCAAATCAACCTCGTAGATCATGCCATGATAATTAATACCTTCCTCATCTCGTCAAACATTTATTTTCTCTCTTGCTGGAGATGGAAAGATGGAGCTTAGCAAACTGGAAAGTATCTGCAGAAACTTTCTTTGGACTGAGGACCACAACAGAAGAGGGATTCCCAAAATTAAGTGGTCTACTTGCATCAGCCAAAATTATTGTGGGGGTCTGGGCATTATGGATATTGAAGGCATGGATGACAAGTTGGTGGAAAAATGGATCATCAAGGTCTGGTGCAATGGTGAGACCTCTTGGGCCAAGCTCATTTTCAAGAACAAGAACAAGATTATGTTGGTGGGCCTCCATCATTGGAAGAACTTGGACTTCCTTACCTTTTTATTCTCCCCAAATCCGGTTTCCCCTAAAGGCTCGAATCTTGTGCACTTCGTGTGGAAGAGTTGGAACAAGTTCAAACAATTTGTCAAAGTTAGAGAAGATTGGAAATGGGCGGCCGGTATTAGACAAGATGACTCAATATGGTTTTCGATCTTGGGCATCATGGGTGTGGCTTCATGGAACCTGCAAAATGCTAAGAGGTTTTGCAACAAGGGTTTGAGATAGTGGAGACACCTCTAGAAATGCAAAACTGGCTAATGGATCAGATTTGAGGACAAAGACCCATAAATAAGAGTGAACTATGAAGAATGGACTCTCCTTCACAGCAAATGCATTGCATGGGACCATTCAAAAACCAGACTCCTCATTGGGCATGATCCACCATGTTAGAAGGGTCTAATGTGGCACAATGGCAACTGCTTGCCCACAATTCCTAGAATCAAGGTGAACACAGACTATCATATCATGCTTAACAAGAAGTGATGCCTGACTTGGACAAGGCTGCAATGGTGTAGCTCAAGCGTAAGCACCACCTCCTTTACTTATCAATCCGCGGAGACGTGAGGACCGGTATGAAGACCACGAGCAAGTGAAGGCATAAGTGCGTGAGTGAAAGCACACAAACATGCACACACATACACACACACGCGCACAAGGTAAGATCAAAGAGAGGAACAATGGAAAGCTTCAATTGCCAAAGAGTTCTCTTACAAAAGCTCTATTCTCTAACAAGCTTACCTCAAAAATGAGCTCTCTAGCTCTTTTTATAGTTTTTTGACTAGTTTTGGCCCTGTCCAGACCTAGTGTCTGGCCTAGTTAAAAATTAGGTTCCAGGGCTTATTTGAGGGCTCAAACGGAGTCTAAAAATTATGAAAATTGGTAGGATGATAGTTCTAATACTCCTCAAGCTCAAGGACTCCTTGGCTTGAACAAAATGGAGTTACAAAAATAGAAAATGGTATTTACAATGGTTTTTAGTGATGAAAATCACTATTTTTGTAGGGAATTCTTGTGAAAATTTGACATACACTTCTTGGAGCTCCCTACTTGCTCCTTCTTCTTGTGTGTGTCCACCTTTCTGATGTGCTTCCATGCTTGTGCTTGACTTTGAGTTCCAACACTCCCCCCCTCTCAAGTATGTCGTCCCTAACAGACCCTTGTTGTAGTGGTTGTTCCAAGTAGTGCTTTGAGAGGTAGTGTCTGTTCGGTAGGAACAAGAGCCATCTACCTTCCAGATGTGGCAGGGTTGGTTGTCCGGTTCTTCATCTGTCACTCCGAGCCTTTGCAAGTTGTAGTGCCTTGGTATGTACTTCTTCGTTGGATTCTAGCATGACTGTGTCGTTGTGAGTCTCCGTTGATGTCCTCTAGATCGTCCAAAGTTGATGTTCATAGTAGCCCCTACTGGATGATGGGTAAGTGTGTTCGTGCATGGGTTGAGGAAAATATGTGCCTTGTGCATGGCCTGGTAATGTAGCCCTATGCATGCTTACTTGGAAAATGCATCGGAAGAAGTATGGTGCAAAAATTGGGGTTCTTGAGCTAAGTGCTCAAGGGTATGCCGATGAAGAGGTTTCCTAGGCTATCATGGTTATGAAGTTTCCAAAGTAAATATACTTACCATGGAGAACGGCAATCGATGTTCATCTCTTCGTGTTATACACTTGGCCTTTGGGATGGAACATTGTTGATGAATGTCCATGTTGATGGTCCACTTATGAGATCTTTTGAGTGGCTGATCCTGTCTCCTCTTTTCAAAGCATCATTTGTCAAATATAGAGAATTGAATTTCTTTATATTCCTTGACAAACAACATTCGAGAACTACACCAAGCTTAGTTTCACATATTCTCTCTAGTTCACCATAAGCAGGACGCTTCTGATCCAGTATACATACAAAGATTTGCAAGGTACCAGAACTACCCCTTGCAGATATCTCCCTGGATGCTCTCGTACATGCAGTAGTTAAGCATCACTCAAGTTGTGGACCTTCAAGCTCTTCACTCCTACCATAGTAAGAGGAAACCATAGTTGTGGATGCCATGTTTATGCCAAGTTCTTGACATCTAACAGATAAGGCAGCAACTCTATCATCTACTAGCCGAGACCCACTTCTATCAAAACTGATAAATGCTCAGTAATCAACAGTTCCACCTGCCACTAAGCATGAATCATTCATGTTTCATGATCCAAACCTGGGAACAAGTGCTTCCTCTCTCTCTTCTTCCCCTTTTTTTTTTGTGGAAAAAGATATCACAAAACAAGAACAGAAAAGTTAGTATCAATAGAAATATTTGACATATGTCACTGTGCTCTTGTGCTTGGGATTCTCAAGTGTGTCTATGCACGGCCGTGTAATGTGGCCCTATATTAATGCATACTTTGGAAATGCATGACCTGAATGGTGCAAAAGAGAGGGTTGTGCAAGGAGCACATCGTTGTCGCTTGTTCGAGGCTTTCGATGTTATTTGCGGAGGTTGATGCCGACCTTGGTGTAGGTATCCATTGAGTCTCGAACTAATGTAATCCTCCTTATTGGAGTCCATTTTAGAACATCATTTGGCACTGTAGAGGTCACTTCAGGCGTCTTCCTATTTGGATGCTTTCTGAACTGTGGTATCCAGTGTGGGTGGCGCTTTGGTTCGGTGGAGGCTACTTGTACTTTTGGCTTCCAAACCCATATCCTTTTTGCATGTCTTCCTACTAATGTTGAAGAGCTGATTTGATCTTCCTTTGGTCTCTGTACGTGTTCCTTACCCTTTTCTCTTTTTGGCTTCTTTGTTGAGACCTTTCGCATGTGGGAGAACATAGGTTGTTGTGGATGTAAGAGCTTCTTAGGTACCCACATCTGTAATTGCCCTTGTTGAGCTGCAGCTAACTTCTTAGGCACCCAAACTTGTTGGATACCTTGTGATTGAGCTTGTCCGAGCTGCTTCCTTCGTCTTCTGGCCTGGTTGGCTTGCCTGGATGGGATTTGTGGGGGCAAGGCTGGTGGTTTCTCTCCTTTGCGTACCCAGATCTGCTTCATGCTCGGAACTGCTTTCTTATCGAATGGTGTCTTTCTATTTGATGTAGTAGTTGTCGTGAACGGTTGTGTTTGCTTGTGTGGTGGACTCACTACTATGGCTACTTGATTCTTTGGAGAAGAAGAAAGATCCACCCGCCTTCGAACCTGGTCTTCCACGATTGACTCCTTCTGCATCATAGAGCTTTTGACACATACAACATCTTCTTTCATATGATTAGTCTTGGAAGAACTAAGAGAGTGTGTGGTGCTATGATCTAGGAGCATGTAGTTCTCTAATTCTAATGTAATGCATTGTTCATGTACCCAAACTTGAAGAATTTTACTTCTTAGGTTTAAGTTAACTGCATGGTCATAGATCCAATCTTGACCCAAGACAAGTGGTTTTGTAAGGTTCTCATCTTGACATACTAGCGCTTTGACTTTCATTGGAACATCTTGAAGGTAGATGGGAAGTTCCACCTCGCCCAAACAAGGGGTTTCCACACCTCCCAATCCTATGAGATAAGCTTCTATGGGATTGATGTTCAACTACAAGTCTTGGCAGTAGGAAAGTCTAAGTGCACTACTTGCTGCACCTGAGTCAATCAATGCTTTCACCGTCCTTGCACCCTTCCCTTGTCCTATCTCTATGGTCACAAAAGGTCTTCGATCGATGACTTGAGAAGTCGCTATGCCTGACTTTTGGCACACATCCATGTGATATTTTGGGGCTTTTGAGTTGACATCTAGGCCTAATCGCCTTAACTTATTTCGCCTAATACGCTCTCTGGCCTCTGCCTGTGCTTCTTCTCTCACTCTTAACTCTTCTTCTTTTCGTTTCTTAGCAGTTGGAGCAAGTGTATGACAAGCCTAAGTATTGGCTTGAGTCCCACAAAGTCATAGAAAAAGCCTTAAAATGAAGACTATGTAAAGTTCACTTGTGAACTACCTCTTGTAACTTTTGAAGAGTTTACTTAATGTAAAAGTGAAAGAATCTTAAGTGGTTAAGTCCACTTGATCAAGAATGGAAAGAGGAGCCACGAATTCGTGATTTGTGGTAGGTAGAGAATCAAATCAATCACTTATTGATTGGAGAGTGATTGAGGGAAGTTAGCCTCCCAAACTCAATTATAAATTGATGGCAGTTTTAGTTGTGGTTAGAGAGACCTATGTGAAGACCTCCAAGAGCTAAGCTTTATGCCATATCAAGGTGTGATTCCAAGGCACACATATGTATCAGTAAGTCCATTGTATTTTACAAGCAATATAATTTCATTTTCATTATCATTTGGGTTCATATTTCCATGTTCTTGTAAAGTGTACTACTCACTGCCATATCTCTTAGTTTTCTTAGTGAGCTTGCAGAGATGTTTTCTCTGAGCTTGGTGCATCATTTTCAGTTATTTAACTTGGTAAAGTTAGCTCTATAAGTCTACTATATGCTCACAAATTTTCATGTCATTTGGATGTTGCAATCTTCAGTTATGTTCATTTGAAGTCAACAGGGTCTGTTCATCTTCACTTCTCTGTCAGGTACCCGACTTTTTCACTCATCTTGTCAGAGCCATTTCTCAGTGGTTACTCATCCAAATTCAATGATTTAAAGCTTTTTCGATTTAGCTTACTGTCTAGTATAACCATACAAATTTTCATAATCATTGGATTCCTACATTTTGAGTTATGATGATTTTTTTGCTCACTGGTCTCAAACTGTAGTAGCCCGTGAAAATCGGGATGATGTCATCAGTTGTTAAAAGTCATTCTCAGTGTGTGGTTCATTATTTTTTATGATATTACTCTTGAAAGTTAGCTCTTTAAGTTACCTAGACTTCTCGAAGAGGAATTAAGCTAATTGCTGCTGTGCTTAGAGCATTATGTAAAACACTGGACAGATGTATGAACCAAGAATAGCAAGTTTTCACCTCTGAGCTAACTCCAACTTATCTGTTTTAATCTATCTTTTTGAGAGTGATCTTCCAAGGTACATAGGGTGTCTAATACATCCATTGGCAAGCTAAAAGAGCCCACCATATACTCCTGGAGTTCATTTGGCTGGTGTAGATCAAGGATTTTGCAACACCTCTTCATCTTCAAGCACATACCTATCCATCTCTTCACAATGGTATCAAAGCAAGGTTGGACAACATGGTAGATGGATTTCCTTCATCAATTGACAAATTGGACAGAAGTAACTACTCAGCTTGGTCATTAAGAATGGAAGCTTATCTCCAAGGTAGAAGTTTATATGGTTATGTGGCTGGAGATGAAGTTATGCCAAGTTTCAGGAACAAAAGTCAACCAACACAAGAAGAGCAAGAAAGATTGAGCACATGGTGCTCCAAGGATGCACTTGCAAGGTCTTATCTCCTCAACTCTATCTCAGATTTTTTGTTGCCTCACAGTAGAAGTTGTAAGACATCTCAGGAAGTGTGGGATGCACTTGAAGCTTTCTTTTCTTCAAGTACTAAAGCTAGGAAGCATCAACTATGGCTGTATTTCACAACTCTCAAGAAGGCTCCCAAACAAAATGTGACTGATTTTGTCACAAAGCTCAAGGACATAGCAGATCAGTTGGGAAGCATTGGAGAGGTAATAGATGAAGAGCAAATTGTAAGGCAGGTCATCAATGGCTTGAAGGCAGATGACAAGTGGGAAGCATTCACCACAGCTATGGATTTGTACATGGACATGCATGTACCTGATTTCAACACACTCATTGGACAACTACTTACTCAAGAGGCAAAGCTTTTCAAAAATGGAGAAAGCTCTAAAGGTAATCAATCTTCAGCTTTATACACTGATAAAAGCAAGTCCAAAGATAACAAAGGAAAGGCAAAGAAAGTGGATGATGAAGCAGGTACATATCAAGCTAACTATGCAGGTAGAGGAAGACATGGCAGAGGTAGAGGAAGAGGAGGTAGACAAGGCAGGGGGAGATCCCAAGACTCCAACCCATGTTCTATTTGTGGACTAACTAATAAAACAACTGAAAATTGCTTTAGGAATTCCAGGAATCAAAGAGGCAGAGGATACAACAGAGGAAGTTATGGCTACTCAAGAGGAAGGTTCAACAACTACCATGGCAACTACAACAACTACAATCATTCAAACTATCAAGGAGGCTACAAAGGAAGGAGAGACTACAATAACTACATAGAAGACTCAAACAAAGAGGATTCATTATTGATCATGAACATGGCTATGCCACAAGGTAAATCTGATGAGCATGTTTTCTACATAGATTCAGGTTGTTCAAATCATGTGGCAGGAAATGTGCACTCCTATCAGATTTAGAAGATCCAAGGAATAAGCATGAGGTACAAACAGGAGATGATACAAAACATCCTGTGGAGAAAATAGGCAATGTCAAAGCACCTGATGGAAACATAAACCTACTCAGTAAGGTACTCTATGTCCCTACCATTACAAAGAATTTGATAAGTGTTGGGCAGATAGTAGAGAAAGGGTTGCAAGTCAGGTTCACAAAAGCAGGAGCATTTGTTGAAGATCCAAGTCAAGGATTCAGAAAAATTGCAAAAGGTGAAAAGACAGGTAGATTGTTCACATTTGAATTACAAGACACTAGAAACATTGCTCTCTTTAATTATGGTAGTCTGACACTCACAGAATTGGAAGTATGGCACAAAAGGTTAGCACATATTGGTGAAAGGTCATTAAAGCAAATTTGCAGGGACCAAAGTGTACTTGGACTCCCTAATTTGTCAAAACAACATATGATTTATAAGTGTAGTGCATGTCAATTTGGAAAGTCTCACAGGTTACCATTCATGAAGAAAGGTTATATGCATGGAGATCTCTTGGAGTTGGTTCATATAGATGTATGGGGATCTAGCAAGGAAGCTTCAATATCTGGATCAAGGTATTATGTTTCCCTTATTGATGATTGCAGCAGATGGACTATCCTATTCTTTATGAAACACAAAGATGAAGTTTTTTCATGTTTCAAAAGATATTTGGCTCTTGTGGAGAATCAAACAGGTAAATCACTAAAAAGGCTAAGGTCAGATGGAGGGGGAGAATACTTCTCCCATGAGTTTGATTCTTTTCTTCAAGAAAGAGGAATCAAAAGAGAGGTAACTACAAGGTACACTCCTGAGCAAAATGGAGTGGCAGAAAGGAGGAATACGACAATTGTTGAAGCTGCAAGGTCTATGTTAAATGAAAAGCATTTACCTAATTACTTATGGGCTGAGGCTATATCTACAGCCACTTACTTGATTAATAGGTTGCCTTCAAAATCCCTTGATGGGATGACTCCATATGAGGCTTGGAATGGAAGAAGACCAAGCTTAGATCATTGTAAAATTTTTGGATGTATTGCTTTTGCTCATGTTCCTTCACAGGTTAGAGGCAAGATGGATCCAAAGGCAGAAAGGTGTGTATTTATTGGATATGACAACAATCAAAAGGGCTACAGGTTATACAACCCTACCAACAAAGGATTCTTGGTAAGCAGAGATGTAGTTTTTGATGAGAACAATTCATGGTATGAAGATTCATGCAGGAAGATCAATTTACCATATGATCTTGAAGAAGATTTTCCAAAGCTTGGTAGAGAACAATCAAAGATTGAAGAACAAGACACCTCAGAGGATGATGAAGAATCTCACATGGAAAAGATCAAAGCATGGAAGTCTAAAGGTAAAGCAAAATTGCAGGAACTTGGACATGAGGCAGAATCATCACATCATGGCCTAAGAAGATCTATGAGGGAAAAGAAAAAACCAGAAAGGTATGGGTTTGACACCTCATTAGTAACTAAACACTCTATCTACATAGCACAGGATATAAACCAAGAGGAGCCATCATCATTTCAAGAGGCCAAAGCAAAATCAGAATGGAAGCATGCAATGAAGGAAGAGATTGAAGCACTTGAGGAAAACAACACTTGGGATTTGGTGCCCAAGACTTCATCCATGAAGGTAATAGGCTCAAGATGGGTCTATAAACTCAAGAAGAATTTTGATGGTTCCATTAACAGGTATAAGGCAAGGCTTGTAGCAAAAGGCTTTGCACAAACTCAGGGAATTGATGATGAGGAGACCTTCTCTCCTGTGGCAAAGATGCCTACTATTAGGGTTTTGCTTAGTATTGCCTCTTCCGAGAATTGGAAGATACTTCAACTAGATGTAAAGAATGCATTCTTGAATGGTTGGATAACAGAAGAGGTATATATGGCACAACCACCTGGTTTTGAGAATCAAGTTTATCCTGATTATGTGTGTAAACTTAACAAAGCATTGTATGGTCTCAAGCAAGCTCAAAGAGCTTGGAATTTCAGGCTTGTTTCATTCTTGCAGGACAAAGGCTTTCAACCAAGCAAGGCAGATCCTTCACTCTTTATTAAAAAGAGTAATTTTGAGGTCATCTACCTATGTGTATATGTAGATGATATTATATTGACAAGAAATGATGCAGATGGTATGAAGAAGATCAAAGATCAGATGAGAGAAGAGTTCAAGATAAGTGATTTGGGTTCACTTACCTACTTCCTAGGTTTGGAAGTTGTCTACAAAGATCATGGTTTGTTTCTCACTCAAAGAAAGTACATTAAGGACATGTTGGCGAAATTCAAGATGCAAGATTGTAAGATTGCAGGTACTCCAATGGAGGTCAATCACAAATTGAGTTCACATGAAGGTGAACTCATAGAGGACATCACATCATATCAAAGTCAAGTGGGTAGTCTCAATTATGCCACATTGACAAGAGTAGATATATGTTACAGTGTGAGTGTGCTAAGCCAATTTATGCACACACCAAGGAAACCACATATGGATGCTGCCAAAAGGATTCTCAAGTATCTCAAAGGAACCATAAATGAAGGACTTTATTATCCTTATGTATCTGATTTAGGTTTGAAGCTATTTTCTGATGCAGATGGGGTTGGCTCCAAGGAAGATAGAAGGAGCACTTCAGGTTATCTTACCTTTGCAGGTTCAAAGCTTATTTCATTGTCATCCAAGAGGCAACCCACAGTTGCTCTCTCTTCTACTGAAGCTGAATATAGAGGTCTTGCCATAGCTACACAAGAAGCTATGTGGATGAAGACATTATTCAAAGATCTTGGATTGGAGTTTGGAACTCCAACTATTTTTTGTGACAATATGAGTTCTATTCATTTGGCTGCTAATCCTATTTTTCATGCAAGGACTAAACATATTGAAGTTCATTATCACTATGTACGAGAAAAGGTTCTAAGCAAAGAGATTCAAATATCATATGTGTCCACTCATCAACAATGTGCAGATATTCTAACCAAAGCATTGGATGGTACAAAGCTTTGCAAATTCAAGGCTATGATTGGTTTACAGGTAATCTTGGAAGATTGAAGACCTCAAGAATACTTGGCTTGAGGGGGAGCTATTGGAGCAAGTGTATGACAAGCCTAAGTATCGGCTTGAGTCCCACAAAGTCATAGAAAAAGCCTTAAAATGAAGACTATGTAAAGTTCACTTGTGAACTACCTCTTGTAACTTTTGAAGAGTTTCCTTAATGTAAAAGTGAAAGAATCTTAAGTGGTTGAGTCCACTTGATCAAGAATGGAAAGAGGAGCCACGAATTCGTGATTTGTGGTAGGTAGAGAATCAAATCAATCACTGATTGATTGGAGAGTGATTGAGGGAAGTTAGCCTCCCAAACTCAATTATAAATTGATGGCAGTTTTAGTCGTGGTTAGAGAGACCTATGTGAAGACCTCCAAGAGCTGAGCTTTATGCCATATCAAGGTGTGATTACAAGGCACACATATGTATCAGTAAGTCCATTGTATTTTACAAGCAATATACTTTCATTTTCATTATCATTTGGGTTCATATTTCCATGTTCTTGTGAAGTGTACTACTCACTGCCATATCTCTCAGTTTTCTTAGTCAGCTTGCAGAGATGTTTTCTCTGAGCTTGGTGCATCATTTTCAGTGATTTAACTTGGTAAAGTTAGCTCTATAAGTCTACTATATGCTCACAAATTTTCATGTCATTTGGATGTTACAATCTTCAGTTATGTTCATTTGAAGTCAACAGGGTCTGTTCATCTTCACTTCTCTGTCAGGTACCCAACTTTTTCACTCATCTTGTCAGAGCCATTTCTCAGTGGTTACTCATCCAAATTCAATGATTTAAAGCTTTTTCGATTCAACTTACTGTCTAGTATAAGCATACAAATTTTCATAATCATTGGATTCCTACATTTTGAGTTATGTTGATTTTGTTGCTCACTGGTCTCAAACTGTAGTAGCCCGTGAAAATCGAGATGATGTCATCAGTTGTTAAAAGTCATTCTCAGTGTGTGGTTCATTATTTTTTATGAGATTACTCTTGAAAGTTAGCTCTTTAAGTTACCTAGATTTCCCCAAGAGGAATTAAGCTAATTGCTGCTGTGCTCAGAGAATTATGTAAAACACTGGACAGGTGTATGAACCAAGAATAGCAAGTTTTCACCTCTGAGCTAACTCCAACTTATCTGTTTTGATCTATCTTTTTAAGAGTGATCTTCCAAGGTACATAGGGTGTCTAATACATCCATTGGCAAGTTAAAAGGGCCCACCATATACTCCTGGAGTTCATTTGGCTGGTGTAGATCAAAGATTTTGCAACACCTCTTCATCTTCAAGCACATACCTATCCATCTCTTCACAGTGTTGAGTCTCATTAGCATGTCCTCTATAAGAGGTTCTTGATATAACTTGACTCTACATCCACTAATATAGTTTGGCAAGATATCTCCTTCTAGAGTGGCGAACTGAACTGCACCACTAGTGGAAATTCTATTAATGATCATGGGTCCGTATCCTCTTTTTTCCAACTTACGGGCATGTTGTTTTAGTGTGTAAACCAACACTAGATCTCCCTCTTTCAATCCCTTATCCTTGATGTGTGCATCAAAGTATGCCTTTTGCCTCTTCTTTGTAGCGTAGATGTCTTCTGACGCTCGTAGCCTCGTCTCACCTAAGCGTTCGAGATCAAAGATCCTAGAGGACAATTCATGCCCATTCCACTCATACTCTTGTGCTACTTTTAAGGCAGGGATTAAGAAATCTAATGGTAGCACAGCGTTCTTTCCGAAGACCATCTGAAATGGGGTAGCGTTGAGTACCGTTTTGTAGGCAACTGGATAAGCCCAAACAGCATGATGAAGTTGTTTGTCCCAATTAGAGCGTTTATTATTCACCAGTTTTGTCAATACGTTACAGAGGATCTTATTGGTGCTCTCGACTTGTCCATTAGCTTGTGGGTGATAGGGGGCAGACTTCTTATGTATCACCAAGAATTCTTGGAGAAGATTTTCAATGACTTCATTCAAGAAGTGTGTGCCTCTATCGCTCACCAACTCTATTGGTAGTCCATATCTCGTGAACACATTCTCGAATAAGAACTTAGCCGTAGTCTGAGCATCATTCTTTGTTGTGGCTTTCACTTCTATCCACTTGGTAAGGTAATCTGTGGCTACAATAATATACTCTGCATGGGAGTTTCTAGCTGGGGGATTAATAGGACCTACAAAGTCTATACCCCATTTTGAGAATGCACGTCCTCCCATCATTGGCCTCAAAGGCATCTCATCTTTTCTAACTGGATATTGTGCACGTTGGCATGTGTCACATTTCTTCACATAGGTATGAGCATCCATATGAAGAGTGGGCCACCAAAGTCCTGAGAATAGAATGGTCTTGATTACTCGCTCAGGGCCGAAGTGTCCACCTGCAACACCGTTGTGTGCAGTTTCTAAGACTTTCAAATAGTCTGATTCATGAACGCACAGTCTTAAGTAACCATCTTTGCCTCTTCGGTATAAGTTGTCTCCTACTAAGGCATAGCCTCTAGCTTCTTGCTCCATGTTTTGTCTTCTTGCTAGACTAGCCTCTTTGGGTAATCTTCTCGATCTCATAAACTCTACCAATGGAGCACTCCAATCTGGAATTAATGATACTTGATAAAGGGTCGCATGCTCCACTGGTGGTCTCTCTCTGCACATTGGACAATTCTTGATCCACTCATGTATTTCTTTGTCCATGCTAGGCCAATACACTCCTAAACGTTTCAAATTCTGTAGTGTTCGTTGTTTAGAATAGTGATTTCATAGCATTCCTTCATGGGCTTGTTGCAACCAACTACTATGTTCATCGTCCGCAACACAATAAGCCAATACACCCTCAGTATCTTGTTTGTACATGCTTCTTGCTAATATGTGATATTTTTGTGATTTTACAATTTCTTCTTGTGATGTTTTCACATTCTTATTTGCAAGGCCGAAGGTTAGGACTGGTACCAACTTATTTGCCCATTTAGGAACAACTTCTAAATTGAACAGATAAGCATCGGGTAGTTCGTCAGACACTCCTTGCGGTGACTCTCCTGAAGTGATGTGAGAAAGGTGATGTGCCTGAAGGTGGGTTCTACCTTTCCTGACAACAACTTCAAAGTCATACTCCATTAGTAAGAGGAGCCATCTTACTAAGCGTCCAGTATTGCAAGGTTTATTGACCAAATATAACAAAGCTTGATTATCAGTGAAAAACTTGAACTTGTTGGCCAATAAATAGTGTCTAAACTTCTTCACAGCATATACCATGCCTAAGCCCTCTCGCTCAGTTGTGGTATAGTTTCGTTCAGCTACGGTGAGCTGTCTACTAGCGTATGCTATGGGCAAGTCTAAGTTTCCTTCACTTGTGGGTTGTGCTAGCACACATCCTATGGCGTGATTGGATGCATCCACATGGACATGGAATGGTTTATTCCAATCAGCAGTGGTCAGTATTGGTGTTGTGCACAAACGTTTCTTCAGCTCATTGAAAGAATTCTCGCATTCGTCGTTCCACTCAAAATTAGACAACAGGGCATAAAGGGGTCTAGCTATGATCACGTACATGTGGATAAACCTACAGTAATATCCACAATGGCCCATAAAGGCTTGTACCTCTTTAACATTCCTTGGCCTTGGTAGCTCCGCCATGGCTCGTACCTTATCTTCATCTGTTGAGATTCCATTCTTAGAAACAATATGACCTAAGATTTTACCTTGCCGCACCATGAACACACACTTTTCTGGGTTCAGACACACTCGATATTCTCTACACTTGTTGAAGATTTGTCTAAGCTCAGGGATGTGGAATCTTCTTTCTTGGGAATGAGCACATAAATCATCCACATACACTTCTAAGCTCTTTCGCAAGAACTCTTTGAAGACATGACACATGAGCCTCTGGAACGTTGCAGGTGCATTGATGAGCCCAAATGGCATCACACGAAATGCAAAGATTCCCCACTCTGTGGCAAAAGCCGTTTTGTGTTGATCTTCTGGGGCAATGGCTACTTGATTGTAACCTGAAAATCCATCAAGGATGCTATAAACTTCCTTGCCTGCAACACGCTCCAATAGGTGTTCCATGATTGGAAGTGGATAACTATCTCTGATCGTAGCGGCATTAACTTTTTTAAGGTTAATACACACTCGCAAGTTCCCGTTCTTCTTGGGCACCACTACAATGGGGGACACCCATTCAGTATGCTCAATCTCATAGATGAATCTAGCTTCAATCAGCCTATCAATTTCTTCTTTTATCTTGGCTGCATAAGTGTTATTATATGTGTAGGGCTTCTGTTTGGTGGGCTTGGCATCAGCAGTCATGGGGATAGTATGAGAGCAAATTCTTGGATCTACCCCTTTCAAGTCTCTATAGTGCCACGCAAACACATCCCTATATTCCCTTAATAGAGCTACAAGCTCCATTTCTTCTCTTGCGCTTAAGTCATCTCCTATATATGTGCATCTCTCTTCGTTCTCTTCGATGGTCACTACAATCTTCTTGGTCTTTTCTTTATTATCATATGATTCTCCTATGATGGCCTCTCTCTTAGGCATTCGTACCAAAATTTTGCGGTCATCAACTTCATATTTCTTGAAGTTTTCTGGTACTTCAAACAATGATTCCTCCTCTTCTTGTTTCACTGCTTTTCTTTTCTTTTTCTTTTGACTGCTCTCACTTCCATCCTTTGAATTTACCGTTTTAATACTTGTGAGAGGTTCTTCTTCTTTATGGGTGAACACTCCTATATCTTCTAGATAGTGCTGCTCTGAGTTAAAGCAACTATCCATCACAATGGACTCTATATCATCGTCATTCTCTTCTTCTTCTATGACATCACTAGGGTCACATTCTTCTAGCAAGGGCTGACACATGAACACTGAGATATCATAACCCTCCTCATCACAATGAGGTGTCCATTGTTCTTCATTGACAGCAATGTCCATGGTGGCTAAGATTTCTGGCCAGCCATGAGGCTCAAATTCCTCATCTGGAAAGATCATCGGTGTATAGGCTAGGTCTTTAATTGGTCTATCTCCTAGCGAAGTTCCTTCTTCTCTTACCTTTAAACGTTTTTCCTCTTCCTCTGCGACCTTGCACATCCACAAATGAGTATCTTCATGCAGCCATGATGGATCAGGTGAACTTTTAGAATGCACAGAGATGGAATCTTCTTTCGCTTTGTGGATAGAATTCCACTGTAGGGGTGGTACATCTCTGAAGGTGTAATCCTTCAAATTGGCCTTGGTGGTGACCCCTAAGTGCTGCAAGTACAAGGATTTGGTTCCCCAATCCTGTACTATTTGCAATTGTCATAAGAAGGGTCTTCCTAGGATCATCTCATAGACGTTATTTTTTTCAAAGTCACATATAGCAAATGTGTGCTCAAACTCTACACCACAAGTGGTTAGAGTTATCCCTTCTAGCAATCCTAGAGGCCTTTCAAAATGACCATCGGCCATTTGAAGCTTCATCCTAGTTGGTCTTAATGTGGGTTTGCCCCATTGCTTCCACAAGGAGGTGGTCGCAATAGCAACACCAGCACCTGAATCTATGATTGCTTTGGTTGTGTAACCTTGGTAGGTGATTGGAAGATAAGTATTACCTTCTTCACCCTCACACATGTCTCCTATTTTATTGAGAGGTATCTCTGGAACTTTTTGCTTAGAGCATGTTTTTGGCATATTGGAATCAAGTTCTGGGACCTGATCCTTCACATGGTTCCATAGCTCGGGTTTTGCTTTGAGCAGCTCTTCTACAGTGAGATGACATTGAACCTTAGTGTTCTTCACGACATCAGTGTTCCTTGGGACCACTAAGTCTTCATGTCTTACCAGTATTGTGGGAGCTCTAATCTGAAGAGATTCAGATTCCCATGGGCCTAGAAATTGAGGCAGTTCTTCTAAGGTGTTAGATTCAAAATCTAATCCTTTGTCTTCTTGTTGTTCTACTTCGTCTCCGTAAATAGATGGAATGTCTTGGGGAAATTGATCATGAAGATCATCAATCTCACGAATAGGAGGGGAATTACCCTTCTCTTTGGCCCATTTCTCCTCTTGTATTTCCCGCAAGAACTCTTGAGAGTACTGTTGAATTGAAGGAGGTATTCCAGCATTCGTGGAATTAGGAACATATGCTCCCATTGGTGGTGAGCTTCCCCTTTCAATAACTCGTTGAGCCTGTGGAGGTAAAGAAACTTGTGGTTTGTTTACCAACTACTCTAATCTTTCTAGTAAGCCCTGGAAATGCAAATCTGGTTTGACAGAGTTTGTCTGATTGAACTTTTGACTAGTCTCGAGTATAGCTTGAGCTTGTTCTACCATTTTCATGCACATTTTCATTGGTTCAATCTCTAAGTCTGGTCTAGGGTAACTCTTGTCTAGGTTTGCCACTGTTGGCCCTGGTTGCGGCCTATTTACAATGGGTGGTGGGATGGGATGAGATGGAGAGGATGGAGTTTCGACATGTGAGGGGTTTTGAGATGCGATGTCTTCTATTTTTGTTTTTGCATCTTTCAAGCTTTCTTCTAGTTCTGATAACTTTTTATTCCACTTGCGATTAGCCTTCTCTCTGGTATCTTTCCATGTTCTTGTTTTCCTCCTACTAGGTTCTCCCGATTCACTTGACTCCGATTGCTCTACTGGTTTATCCTGTTTTAAGGCTTGTGCTCTAGTGACAGCTTGTATAGGAGCCATGTTACTGCAACTTGAACTTGAATCCGCCACTAAGCCTACCACATTAATAGGTGTAATCTTGGGTGCACTAGAGGGGTTTCTTGGACAATCTCTGGGGAGATGGTCTTTGCCACAATCACGACAAAAAGCTTGTATTGTGATAGCCTGTCCTTGACTCGGGGATGGTGGATGGGGACAATCACGAAGGAAATGGTCACCCTGACATCTGAAACATGGTCCTCTAGGGGCTTGTGGTCTTACTTGTCTCAATTGGGGCCTAGGGTTAGTATTTGTGTACATGACATTGGAGTATTCAGGCTCCCAATTTTGTTCCATAGGTGGTGCCTCATATTAATACGGATAAATCTCACTGTGTTCAGGTGACTCTGTGTAATAAGCATGTGGACTACCTTCATGGGAGTAGTTTGAACTATGAGCATGAGAGTCATTCTCTGAGATCAGTGGGGTCACTGGCACCAATGCTCTATTAAGGTTCTCTTCTGCCACTGCATACTTAACTGGAATTGCATTGGTAGGAGCTGGTGGTTGGTTTCCCAAGACTGGTTGTGGCCTATATGGTGCCTGATATTGTTGTTGTGGTCTATAATATGGCTGTTGGTATTGGTTCTGATACCTACCTTGTGTGTAAGGTTGCTGAAAATTCTGTCTAACAGCCTGCCTATTGTAGGGATAATCTTGAGCCGTATGGTTTGTGTACTTCCTTTCAATAGTGCAGTATGGGGTATTCCTTTCTCTCATGTTCTGGTTGTGCATTGGGCATACATTAGCCATGTGGTCACCTCCGCAAGTATAACACCGATTCAATGGGGTGACTCTCGGTGTTTGTCTATTTTGGACTCCCAGCTTCTTGGCAACTTGCTCAGCTATCTCCTCTATTTCCGTGGAGATTTTCGAAGTATGAATAGTAGAACTATCAGAATCCTTATAGAGTTTGGACAATCCTAATTCCTCTCCCAAGTTATCTTCTATGTCAATGCACGTCCGCACACACTCTTCTATGGATCTAGGCTCTTTCAAGTACACATATGATCTTAACTTAGTGCTTAGTAAGCCATCTAAAAACAAAGCCACTTGTTTGGCTGGTGTGGGTAACTCTAGAGCAGGGCATCTCTCTAGATATTGTCTGAACCTTCTACCTGCTAGCCGCACTGTTTCTTGGGGTGTCTGCTTGAAGCTGTGGATCAAAGATGATGTGTTATGTCTGATACCACTCTTGGAAAATTCTACAATGAATTCGTCTAGCAGTTGACCTATATCGCGATAGTTGCGACTACTCAGTGGTTGAAACCAAGCCAAGGCAGTGCCCTTAAGAGTCAAACCAAATGCCTCATACTGGGTGAACAAGTCCTCAACCTGCTCAGCTCTTAACGCTTGTTTGAACTCGGCCACATGATCATAAGGATCTCTTGACCCGTCAAAATAATTCTTCATTGCCTTGATCACTTGAGTGGGTCTAAGGGTTCTTGGGTGCTCTCGGGGTCTAGGCAATGGAAAATCCTGTTCATCTCTTTGTTGCCTATGTGCTTGATGTCTCTCTCTTTCAAGTCTTTCATTTTCAAATCCTAACCTATTCCTGCCCACGGTGTATGCAAAACGTACCTCAGGTCTCTCTCTAGTTCTTTCTCTCTGGGCTTCATGAGCGTGGGATGATCCTACTCCTTGGAGGCCATGGGAAACATTGGATCTTGGTGGAGGGAAAATCAATTCACTCTTCCAAGTATATGCATGTCTATCATGTTCTGTTACCAAGAAAATTTTCTCTGATGTGTTATTCAGGTAGACCACTTTGCTTGGTGTCTCTAGATCCTTGAACTCGTAGATGATGACTATGCCCAATTGGCTAGGTTGATCTGGCTTGAATCTCCAAAAGGCTTCCTCTGTTTCTCTATTCAAGAATAGTTCTATGCTTTTGTTGTCTTGAGGGATCCAATCCGGAGTGATCACCCGGGTCAAAACTGACTTACCTCTAGGAGTCTGGGGTCCTTGTCCTACATTTCCTTGTTCTAGGTCTCCTATTTCATTCTCAGGAATGACATTTCCAAACTCATGAGTCCTATCTTGTAGGTTGGTGACCACATACATGGTTCCTTCCTTATCAATGTATGAACCCTCTTCAAACTTGACCACCGGGCGTTCAAGTTCAAAGGGTTGATCTGGATTTTTGAGTTGGACCACTGATCGCCTTAGGCCATCCTCATAGATGCGAGCACCTAATCGGTTGGTCCGAATATATTCCAACTGTGTCTTATAGGGACCTTCTGATGTTTGTAAATAATCAGTTCCTGAGCCACCTACAGGTTTCCCCATGCTAAAAGACATTTCTGAATCACTTGTGTCTGAACTTAGTCTGTAAGGATGACCACTTAGTTGTTGTGCCCAAGACTTAGCTGTATGGTTGACACTAGCCTCAGAAGATCTAATGCTTTGTTTATCCTTGCCTAGGTGTCTACCAGACCTCAGGTTCATAAGCTTTGTCTTCTAGTCCCAATATTCCCCTTTGTATTGCTCAAAATCCCTTGGGGCCCCCTTGGTTTCCTAGTCCCACTGGAGGGTCAACTTCAAAATATCCTATCTGAAAATCAAAATATCCGTGTAGGATTTGAAACGAGCTTTCCAACGAGCTATAGAGCTCAAAAAATGGACTTTGGATGAAAAAGTTATGTCAAATCAGGCTCCTGGGGGTCAAAACAGGCAAACAGGACCTTTTGGAGAAAATCACGATTTTGTGAAATCAGGGAATCGCGATTGTGTGAAATCAGAGAATCGCGATGCTGTGAAGTCAAAGAATCGCGATTTTGAGCATAGAATTGTGTTTTTGAAAATCGTGATTTTGAGCACAAAATCGTGTTTTTGAAAATCGCGATTTTGAGCACAGAATCGTGTTTCAGAGAATCGTGGTTCACAAAATCGTGGTTCATAGGATCGTGATTCACAAAATTGTGTCTTCACAGAATCGTGGTTCACAGAATCATGATTCACAAAATCGTGTTTTCACAGAATCGTGTTTTAGAGAATCGCGATTTTGTCTCAGAGAATCGTGATTCACAAAATCGTGTTTTTCACAAAATTGTGGTTCTCAGAATCGTGTTTTTTGACATGAAAATCGCGATTTTGTCTCAGAGAATCGTGATTCACAAAATCGTGTTTTTCACAAAATCGTGGTTCTCAGAATCGTGTTTTTTGACATGAAAATCGCGATTTTGTCTCAGAGAATCGTGTTTTCACAAAATCGTGTTTTTCACAAAATCGTGGTTCTCAGAATCGTGTTTTTTGACATGAAAATCGTGATTTTGTCTCAGAGAATCGTGTTTTTACAAAATCGTGTTTTTCACAAAATCGTGGTTTTCAGAATCGTGTTTTTTGACGTGAAAATCGCGATTTTCTCTCAGAGAATCGTGTTTTCACAAAATCGTGTTTTAGAGAATCGTGTTCTCACGGAATCGTGTTTTTGGCTTAAAATCATGATTTGTGAGAATCGTGATTTTGAGCACAACCACAGAATCGCGATTCTGAGAATGACCACAGAATCGTGATTCTTTCAGCAAGCTTTTAGGCGGGAAACAGAAAATCGTGATCTTCAAAAAAAATTGAATTTTCACAAAATCGCGATTTTCATCACAGAATCGCGTTTTTTGGCGGGAACTTTGAATTTTTGAGCTCCGAGCAATGGCGAGCTCCGTATGAGCAGAAAATCATGAAAAACATAGGCGCTTGTTCTCCCTTGCACTTCCTAACTCCTTCCCACACAATAATGCATGAAAAATGGGATGAAAATGGTGAAAATGCACTAAAAAACAAGAAATTTCTATGAAGAAGAAGATGGAAGAAGGTGGAGATGATGATGAAGAAGAAGATGAAGAAGAAAAATCAGAAAATGAACAAAAATGACAGTTTTTTTACCTTCCAACGTCGCAAATCTACGATCTTACCATCACAACGCTCGTCCTCGAAGCTCTCTCCCCGGCAACGGCACCAAAATTTGGTGTAGCTCAAGCGTAAGCACCACCTCCTTTACTTGTCAATCCGCGGAGACGTGAGGACCGGTATGAAGACCACGAGCAAGTGAAGGCACAAGTGCGTGAGTGAAAGCACACAAACATGCACACACATACACACACGCGCGCATGCACAGGTAAGATCAAAGAGAGGAACAATGGAAAGCTTCAATTGCCAAAGAGTTCTCTTACAAAAGCTCTATTCTCTAACAAGCTAACCTCAAAAATGAGCTCTCTAGCTCTTTTTATAGTTTTTTGACTAGTTTTGGCCCTGTCCAGACCTAGTGTCCGGCCTAGTTAAAAATTAGGTTCCAGGGCTTATTTGAGGGCTCAAACAGAGTCTAAGAATTGTGAAAAATGGTAGGATGATAGTTCTAATACTCCTCAAGCTCAAGGACTCCTTGGCTTGAACAAAATGGAGTTAAAAAAAAAGAAGATGGTATTTACAATGGTTTTTAGTGATGAAAATCACTATTTTTGTAGGGAATTCTTGTGAAAATTTGACATACACTTCTTGGAGCTCCCTACTTGCTCCTTCTTCTTGTGTGTTTCCACCTTTCTGATGTGCTTCCATGCTTGTGCTTGACTTTGAGTTCCAACAAATGGGATTTGAAGTTCATGTCAATTTGGCATCCCCTCATCAAGAGCAAAAAATCATTTCTTATGTGGCAAATTCTCCACCGAGGTATTTGGACCAACCTTAAGGCTAACAAAATCTATGGGGCTCCATCATGGTGCAAGTGATGTCACCATAGCATCCAAGATCTGGGTAACATCTTCTTCGCTTGCACAAGGTCTTTCTTGCTCTAGCAGACCCTTGTGAATATTTTAAGATTGCAAGCACAAATCACCTAGAAGCAAGTGCTACTTGGTGAAGCAATCGTTTGCTCAATGGCACTATGGAATGCTATAAGAGGGAAAACCCTCTGTAAGATTTAGAGGGAGCAGTGTGCCAGCAATTTTGGACACCCTCCTAAAGAGTGGTTGATCGAAAAGTCTCTATTCCTCCTTGGCCAAAGAATCTCCAACTACAAAAGGTCCCAACCTTTTAGGCATCATAAAGTGTTTCTCATCAACAACAACAAGCTTAAACCCAAGTGGGCCCCACATAAGGGGGACAAGAGGGTTGTTAACCTCCTTTGTAACACTCTCTAAACCCGCAAGTTCGGCCCTTGCTTTGAGGGATCGAGGGGTCCCAAGCACACTAGTCCTATTCACTTGTAACTTGTTTGTTGCTTTTCTTTAATTAAAGTCTAGGAGAATAGGCCTAGGCCGAACTTCCTTTTGGAAAAAAATAGTGGGCTTTTATATGCATTCCTAAATAAGCCTCATAAACAAGATTTATTATTACAATTTGTAATACCATCAAAGGATACAATCGAGTATACGTAGTATATGAGAAGTTATGATCTATGTTTCTGAACGCATTGATGCATTCGGAGATTGATGCACATGTAAATCCCATGCGAAATTAACTATGCACATACCATCATTCATACCAATGATTCGGAAGAGAGAAACAAAGGATAACGTTCAAACCACCCATGTCCTTGGGGCTAGCATGAATTTCCCATTAAAACTTAGGCATCCCCCTTTTGTTGGGGGTTCCCATATACAGAAAGTTTATGTAGGTTCTTTTCATCTTCAATAGCTCATTGCCATTCGATCTCTAGAAACCCCAGAAAATACATGATCAAGAAATAAGCAACATGTTTATCAACATCGCTTTTCATGCCAGATTAAGTTGCATATGCTTCCAATGTTGGAGCATACCTTTTAGTTTGGAAAGAACCCAATAGATGCTAACTCATTGAGCACCCTAATGACCTTATGGATGCCTAAAAGCCATAAAATTTTGACATGAAGCCATAAAATTTGACATGAAGCGAGCTTCTTACAACCTTCATCCACAAAAAAGTTTGATGAGGGATATGTGAGTGCCTTAAAAGCCATTTTGGAGTGGTTTATTTTGGATCCTAAGGCAATGTAGAAGATGTCAAGGCAATACTAATTTGAGAGGGGCATGCACCCAATTTCATTCAGAAGAAGAATGTTAGTGTCATTAATGAAAAGCCTAAGAAGCATATAATCTTTGCCTTGAAGAAGAGAGAAGCCCTTTGATTTTTCCTAACTATATTTGGTTGACAACCAAGAAACTAAGGTCATCCCTAGCAATTAAAAAGCATTGGGGCCAATGAGTAGCCCTACCCGATGGAGTGCTAGAAAGCTATAGATGAAGAGAGTTGGCCATTAATATTTATTTGGGCCGAAGCCTTTCCCATAAGAGTAGAGATAATCTTGATGAATTTTGACTCAAATCTCAAGTCCTTGAGGTATTGAATAATGAAGCTCTATTCTAGTTTAACTTAGTCTTTATTAGAACCAAACTTTACAAAGAGAGGGTTTTGGGATGATTCTTTGATAAGTTGGAGGCCTCCTAAATATTGGCAATGGTTTTCATAATAGACCTCCCTTTCATGAAATTTTTATGATCCTCATGGATCCATTATTGAAGATAGTTCCGAATGTGGTTCAGCAAAAATTTGGAAATGATGTTCTATCAATTATAGAGCATGATGATCGGATGCTAGTTCTCCATTCTATTCTTGTTTCTTTTTGTGAGTTATTTTTATAACAGCTTTGTTCAAACATCTTAGAGGAGAGCCTTTAGACCAAGCAAATGAGGCCTTATGAGCTCAATTGAAAGAATCTAGAATGGATTCTTTCATGAGCATAGTGCAAATTCTCTTATTCCATATGTTCTCTTCCTTAGGGCATGGGAATAGTCACTCTAAGCAACCACCATTGCCTCATGGTTTAAAAAGAGAAAAAAAATTGAGCTATCATTCAAGTTCTTGGCCTTGCTGATCATGCATGCCATGGGTTTTATGGAATTTAAAACTCCATGTAAGGGACTTTAAGATCAACCCATTCCACTAAAGTGGAATTATTCAAATTTATGACAACAAATCATAAGACTTTAATAGTTTGTTCAATTGGTCCATCACCATTTTTCCTATAACCTTTCTAAGTTAAGTCCTATTTAAGCTTAATTTAATGAATTTAGTCTCCCTCCCATCCCCAAAGCCCATCCATATAGTTTTTTATGCCAAAATGACATTCACATTTTCATTGGAAGAGGTGTAGGATGCATAAGGTTCAGAAACTGAACCCCTCCTTAAGTATGCAAAAGTTCCAATTTGAAACTTTGTTCATTCAAGAGATCGAGCAAGATTTCCATGAAACTTTGTATAGGCAAGTTGTTGTAGTTCATTAGATGCATTCATCCTAAAAGATCAACATGATCATGCACAATCAATCTTTCTTTTCCTAAACCATATGAATTTGATGTATAGTAAAAATCATTTCCATGACTAATTTACAAAGATAAGTAAGCCATTAGGGCTATAGACATATATTACCACTAGAATGTACAAAAATAAGTAAGCCATTAGGGCGATAGAAATATATACAAGCCGGGGAAAAAGCCTCCTAAAAAGGGAAAAAAGTGCCCCGACAGTCCTAGTGTGTTCACATGCATCACTACCTAAGTATATCAACAAATCCCCCCTGGGAGTGATTTAGTGAACAAGCAGCTAGCACTCATGTATAAGGAAGTGCATGAAAAATGATAGGCCTATTTGCCAGATCTCCGTTGACTACTTTGCCTACTTGGCCCTTCTCGTTGGCTTCCTTGTCTCATAATTCCTTGACTGCCCTGACCACTACCAACACTCCCCCCTCTCTCGCGTCTGTCATCTCTGACAGACCCTTGTTGAGCGGATCGTTGGACGTAGTATTCCACGACATCTGTCGCCAAGTGGTGCTCTGCTAACCTCAGTCCTTTGGCCAAATCAGTGAGTAAGGCAACCCAGTCTACTGGCTGAGGTACCTCCGGATATGGCATGCGTAGCTTCTCTGAGTGTAGAGCCTGTTCCACAGCAAATAAATGTAATAGATGAGATGGTCTAGGTATGAATATCTCTGAATGATATTCCCAGAACCCTGCGATAAACATTTCTTCAAATTTTTGTTTGAAGCAGGCTAGGAGATATTTGATACGAGCATGCCACGCATATACAACGTTGATGGATGGGGTGGTGCTCATATCATAAAAGAGGTCTTGGTTTCCTTCATTGAATCCTAGGGCCGAAAGGTGAGGTTCTTTGACATTTTTAAAGTCCGGAATGTGACCAACATTAGCTCGGATATTTTGAGGCACATCTGTGCCATGATGTATGGTACATTCTTGAATCTCATTTCCCAATGTCGAATGGATGAAATCATGTATGTGATCGTAGGTTGGCCATGAGGTGGTGCCAAATATACATAGTTTAGCCATTTGTCACATCCTTTGATGGTCTTCACGATTTTGGTGTACTCATGCCATGATCTGTGTCGAAACACAAGGCAGTAGTAGGGGTTATACTTGATGTATAAGGGCATATTATTCCACATGCGCACCATTTCGGGGTATGTTTTGAGTAGGCATATTCTCTAGGTAGGTTTAAATATGTTGCCGTGTCATTGCACTTTCAGGATATCGTCAGGTGCAAATTGTGTTGCAGAAGTTGGCTCTTTTGTGGTGTGTTGTTTTATCTCAGCATTATAATCTACCAATACTACACAGAACGGAACATACAAATCATCTAAAGTGCCAATCCATCGATGATGGGAGGACTGTATCTGCACTGCTACTCTATCATCATGGGTTGGACCTACCTTTTCTAATCTTTGCATCCATTTTGGAGCTTCAGTCTCAAATGTGTTCATTCCTTCCTCTGTTTGTTTTCCTCTTGGTATATGCATGGGTACATAAGGGTCCTCGAAAGTCTCCTCTACTTCAATTTGAACTAGGTCCTCCTGCTCCGGCTCCATGAGGGGAGAAGGTTGATGCTCATATTGGAGAATTCTATTTTGCAGCTCTGCCAGTTGTGCTCTCAGTTCTACTACCTCTTCGGATGTGTCAGTTGTGGCTGCCACCTCTGGTGGTGGCTCTCGTTGAGTGACTAATTGCTTTCATGATTCATCACACTTTGTTTCTAAGGTAGCATATGCTTCTAGTAGGTCACCATGTGTGTCCAAAATGATCTGCATGTTGTCAAATGGTATGGTTTGAAATAGTCTGGGTCGATCTCTATGGGGGATCCTTCCATCAATGCTTCTAGGCTTTCTTCATTCTGTCGTTGGAGTCTTTTATTTTCTTCTAGTGCCGCAGACATGTGTTTCCTTAATAATGCAAGGTTGCGGTGGGTTTTGAGGTTTTCTGCTTGCTGGGCACGTAGTAGTTCTTCAAGGTCTTGTTGCACCTCTGAATCTGGCTTGGGGGCATTGGCCACTAATTTTTCATGTTGTCTCTGCAAGGTATCACAGTATTGTTGAAGTAGCCTCTTGTCTTCTTCCAAGTTGATGAATTGTTCTTGTAGAGCTTTATGGGTTCTGAACAGGCTCGTATGCAGCATCTAAATGTTGGTAATGATGTTGTAATTGAGACATAGATTGATACAAAGTATTGAATACATTATTGACAGGAGTGGATGCTGGGAAGGTGTTGAATGCAGGAGGGTAGAGAAAAGGGAAAGAGAGTGTGTATGCTGTGCTTGAGAACGGTGAAGTGGGTGGTGGGGGAATGGGAGATTGTGGGAATATGGGGGGAGGGAGAGGTGTAGAAGTGGGTGATATGTCCATGAGGTCATGCATGGATGTAGTCGTGGGAGTTATTGTGTACATGGGAATGGTAGGTGTGGTGATGGTCGTGAAGGTGTATATTGGTGTGTGCAGTTGTGCATATGAGCCACCCAGAAGTGTGACAGGGGGAATGGGATTTTCGGTGACTACAGTTAGAATTATAGTGTCGGATGTGGCAGTTACAATAGTGGTGGTGTCAAGTTGTGTGGATTGTGAAGGTTGACTCACAGTTTGTGCTTCACTAAGGGAACTGGAGACTGTGGCTATGATAGTAGTGGTGATCGTGGCGGTAGGAGGTGAGGGTGGTGGAGTTGGAGGGGAGGGTGGTAAAGGTGGTGATGGGGGTGCACTTGAGGTGTGGGCTAGTGTGTTGAATGGAGTGATTTGTGGCAGTGGTTGTGGAGGTGGTGGCATGTGGTTCTGATACCAAAATATTTATCTTCTTCCCTAGTCTGGGGGGACGTCTCTTGTGTCATCGCTCAAATCTCTGTGAATTTGCAAGGGCAGTGTGCACGCTCTTTGGTGCTCCTAGTGCATCAGCGAACATGTCGAGGGTAGCCCTGTATTGATCATCTACACCTTCTTCTTCAAGTATCTTGTTCATCAAGGCCTTTCCTGTTGCCAAAGATAGTTTGTGTTGTTCCTAAACCAGGTTGATAGTATCATACAGTCTTTTTAGTTGCTTCGTATAAGTTGGGGCTCCTGCAAGTTCTGGTATAATGTGTTGCTCATATGGTCCTTCTTGTTCATCATCTTGCTCCTCTTTTGCAGTCTCCTCTTCATCTTCATCTACTTCGAGGACTTCTGGTTGAGTTGGATGGGGTTGGTCTGTGATAGTTTGTTGCCCACTTAATTGCTCTACTTCAACTTCCAAATTAGTTGCATTAATTATCCTTGCTACCTCCTCATCAATCAAATCCTCCAGCGTGAAGCCATGAGGGAACTCTAAATCGGTAGGTATTGGTGGGAACACCAGATTGACACCTTTCTTCGCGCTTTCCTTTGGCTTTGAGCATAGGTTGTCTGCTTCTTCTGCCTTTTGTCTGCCTTTTGTCTCCCTTTGGTTGCCACGTCCCTATGACTTTTGGAAAAGAAGGGAGTTCCATCGTGTCCTTGACTTCTTTGTTGAGACAACCATTACTCTGCATCACATAGTTTTGGACAAGAATAGCATCATCATCTTCATGTGTACTTTTGGAAGGACCAGGAGTGTGTGCCTTTCCTAGTTTCTTGAGTGCTTCATTTTCTAACTCAAGTGTAATGCGGTCCTGATTTACCCAAACCTGAAGAAGTCCACTTCTTAGGTTTAGGTTGACTGCATGATCATAGATCCAGTCTTGACCCAAGACAAGAGGCTTAGTGAGGTCCTCGTCTTGGCACACTAAAACCTTAATTGTCATAAGAACATCTTGAATGTAGAGGGGAAGTTCCACCTCTCCCATGCAAGGGATTTCCACACCCCCCCAATCCTATGAGGTATGCTTCCACAAGATTGACAACTAAGTCCAATTCTTGACAGTAAGAAAGTTTAATAGCACTAGTGGCTGCATCTGAGTCAATCAGGGCCCGTACAGTTCTTGCACTATTTCCTTGTCCTATCTCTAAGATTACAAAAGGACGTCGATCACTTATTCTATGGGAACTTACACCTAAGACTTCGCATATTGAAATATGATATCCTTGATCTGTATAGGCATGCATCCAAGGCTGCTCTCTACCCTGTCTTCTCAATTTCATTCTTCAGATGTGTTCCAATGCTTTTGCCTCTGCTTCTTCTCGAATTCGCTTTTCCTCTTCTTTACGTTTCTTTGCAGTATTGAGTCGATTTAACATCTCCTTCATGAGGGGTTCCTGATATAACTTGACTCTACATCCACTGATGTAACTTGGTAGGATGTCGCCTTTTAGAGTGGCTAGTTGAACTGCTCCACTTGTGGACATCCTATTGATAATCATTGGTCCATAGCCTCTCTTCTCTAATTTCCGTGCATGTTGCTTCAAAGTGTAGACTAGGACTAGGTCTCCTACTTTCAAGCCCTTATCCTTCACATGTGCATCAAAATATGCTCTTTGTCTTTTCTTGGCTGCATAAATTCTTGCTCCAGCTCTTAATCTTGTTCCACCTAGTCATTCAAGGTCAAAGATTCTAGAGGAGAGCTCATGGCTTGTCCAGTCATACTCTTGTGCTACTTTCAATGTAGGTATCAAAAAGTCCAAAGGTAGCACTGCATTTTGGCCAAATACCATCTGAAAGGGTGTGGCTTGGAGTACCGTTTTATAGGCAACTTTGTATGCCCACACAGCATGGTGTAGTTGTTTGTCCCAATCAGAGCATTTATTATTCACTAATTTGGTCAGTACATTGCATAGAATCTTGTGTAGTTGTTTGTCCCAATCAGAGCATTTATTATTCACTAATTTGGTCAGTACATTGCATAGAATCTTATTTGTGCTTTCGGCTTGCCCATTAGCTTGTGGATGATAGGGGGCACACTTCTTGTGGATCACCAAGAACTCTTGGAGAAGATTTTCAATGACTTCATTCAACATGTGAGTGCCTAGTGAACACATTCTCAAATAGGAACTTGGTTGTCATTTGAGCATCGTTCTTCGTTGTGGCTTTTACTTCTACCCACTTGGTTAGATAGTCTGTGGCCACGATGATGTTCTCCGCATGGGAACTCTTAGCTAGGGGATTAATAGGACCTACAAAGTCTATTCCCCACTTAGAGAATGCATGTCCACCCATCATAGGTTTCAAAGGCATCTCATCTTTGTGTATAGGATACTGAGTTTGCTGGCATACATCACACCTCTTCACATAGGTATGTGCATCCATGTGAAGCATGGGCCACCAAAAACCTGCAAATAGTATTGCCTTGATCACTTGATCTAGTCCAAAGTGTCCTCCTACTACACCCTGGTGAGCAGTTTCCAAGATCTTAAGATATTCACTCTCATGGACACATAATCTGAGGTAACCATCTTTACTACGCTTGTATAAGTTATTGAAAAAACTTGGAGAAGCTTGTAGAAGGTAGAAAAATGTGTTTCCAAGCGACAAAGTTTGGTCTAGCCAACCGGCACAAGACCAGCCCTTGAGCTTATGGAGACTCAAATAGACCTTATAGGCATGCTATAAGTGCAAAGAAACATGCTATGTACTTTGGAGCATCAAGGAGAATGAGTCGATACAAAACAAATAGGTTCGCGGGTCGACTAGCTCAAAAAACTTATTATCTATGGAAGAGACAATGAACTTCAAATGCCCATAGCCACTAGCGTGATTACAATTAGAAAAAATCTTTTTATGGGAGTCATACACATAGGGTTGAGTGTATGGAATGCACAAAATTATAAGGAATAAACAAAATATGCTATAGGAATAAATGCGACATTCACCGGTGGTACTTCCTATTTTTCAGGAATACGTAGAGATTGACCCCGAGACAAAACAACCTAAATTTCGCCCAATCTACTGAACCAAATGCTATGAAAATTTATAGACATAAACTAAACACTTATACATTTCCAATGAGCCATCTTGCACTCAATTTGGAGCTTTGGAGAGAGAGTAGCAGCCTCTGCAAGATTACTGTTGGCGAAAAAGATGATGCAGAGAATTGAAGGAGCAAGACAATGATGGTCACAAGTGTATGTATATTGCTTCCATGTAATGTAAAAGTGATTTCAAGTCTTTATATAGACTCTAGGAGTGTTCCACGACTTTTACAAGTGAAATTTGAATTCAAATGAAGGTGGGAATGGTTGTTGGAGGGAATCAATTCACTTTCCTACAATCTAGGAAAAGTGAAGATCTAGTTTGATCTACTTTTAGGTGATTTGATTGCTTGATTGAATGCAACTTCAACCACCAAAAATTCGTGGGATTTTGACTCTATCTTTCTACCTTTACATGTGTAAAGCTCAAGGTTTTTACAACGGTAAATGAACCATAAAAAATATCTCAAAAAAATACAATAAGTGAGCATAAGAAAAAGAACTCTCCAACGGATATTCTTTCGACGCGATAGCCTTTGATGTAGATCAAATCCACCTCAAGCATAGTGTAAGATTGATGTTCCAACAGCTCCCCCTCAAGCTAAAGCATGCTTGAGTCTTCATTCTCTGATAGGTTGAATACCTGCCATAGCTTTGAATCTACAAAGCTTTATTCCATCAAGTGCTTTTGTCATCATATCTGCTGCTTGCTTTTCAGTTGGAACAAAAGAAATGTCAATCTCCTTTGCCATGAGCTTCTCCCTGATGAAGTGGTAATGGACTTCTATGTGCTTGGTTCTCGCATGGAACATAGAATTTGCCGCTAGATGCATGGAACTTACATTATCTCCAAATATGTGAGGTTTGGAACTCACAAGTCCCAAATCTGTATACAATGCTTTTAACCATGTTGCCTCTTGAGTTGCTATGGTCAAGCCTCTGTACTCTGCGTCAATTGAGGATAAAGCAACTGTTGGTTGCTTATTGGAACTCCATGACACTAGCTTTGATCCTACAAATGCTAAGTAATCGGAAGTACTTCTTCTATCATCCTTAGCTCCTGCCCAATCTGCATCTGAATAGATTTTGATATCCAAATCATAAGAGTAAGGATAGAATATACCTTTGTTGATTGTACCTTTGAGATACTTAAGTACTCTCTTAGCCGCATCCATGTGTGCTCTTCTCGGTGAGTGCATGAACTGACTAAGCACTCCCACACTATATGAGATATCTGCCCTTGTATGAGTAGCATATATCAAGCTACCTACCAAGCTTTGATACTCTTTAATGTCTTCAATTTTCTCACCTTCATAAACACTTAGTTTATGATTCATCTCCAAAGGTGTACCTGCAAGTTTAGTGTTCTCCATTTTGAACTTGAGAAGAAGATCCTGAATGTATCTTCTTTGAGTCAAATACATTCCTTCATCTGTGTATATCACCTGCATACCTAGGAAATATGTGAGCTCACCTAGGTCATTGATTTTGAACTCCTCTTGCATGTGTCTCTTGATCCTTTGAATGCCATTTAGATCATCACCGTGCATTTTTCACATCAAGTTGGAGGAGTCTCCAATTCCTTGCAGCAGCTACACTTATCAATGTCCTGATTGTAGTCATCTTTGCAACTGGCGAGAATGTTTCCTCATAGTCTATACCATGAGTTTGTGAGCATCCTTTGGCAACTAATCTTGCCTTGTACCTGCAAATTGATCCATCTGAATTTCTTTTAACTTTATATACCCATCTGCAACCAATTACCTTTTGATTTGATGACATTGGAACCAAATCTCAAGTGTCCATCTCCTTCAATGAATCTATTTCTTCGTTCATGGCCTTTTCCCAATTAGGGTTTCCCTTTGCCTCTTCATAGGTTGAGGGTTCCTCTGAAATAGAGTCGTTTGCCAAGTATATTGAATGCTTCGTAACAAATGAGGAATCATATCCATACCTTTCTGTTGTTTCTTCTCTCTTGTTGATCTTCTAGGTTTGTTTTGAGCATTCTCCAACCTCTTGCATCTTTGCTTTGCCTCTTGACTTCCATAACTTGTAATCCTTCTCTCTTTCATCTTGGTCATCGTCTGTATCACTTCTTGAATCCTAGACCTGTGTATCATGCTTGCTTCCTAATTGATGAGAGTCAGAATTAAGATCATATGGTAGTGTTACCTTTTGTTTGTCTTCATCATACCAAGACCTGTGTTCTTCAAACACAACATCTCTACTTGTAGTGAATTGCTTGGTTGAAGGATTGAAGAACTTGTAACCCATCTGAGTTGAATCATATCCAATAAATACTGCCTTTGTTGCCCTTTCATCTAGCTTACCTCTTATTTGTGATGGTACATGAACATAATCTAAACAACCAAAAACCTTGCAATGTCCAAGAGTAGGTTTTCTTCCGTGCCATGCTTCATAAGGAGTCATACCTTGAAGTGATTTGGATGGTAGTCTATTGACAAGGTACACAGCAGTTGAAATAGCTTCTGTCCATAGATAATGTGGCAACTTCTTCTCTTCAAGCATTGTTCAGGTTGATCCAACCAATGTCTTGTTTCTCCTTTGCAATTCCATTTAGTTGAGGAGAGTACCTAGTAGTCACTTCCCTTTTGATACCTTTTTCCTGCAAGAACTCATCAAACTCTTTGGAGAAGTATTCTCCCCCTCCATCAGATATGAGCTTCTTTAGTGATATACTTGTATGATTCTCCACATGTGCAAGATACTTCTTGAACTAATCAAACACTTCATTCTTACTCTTGATAAAGTATAGAATAGTGTCCCAGGCCGTTAAGGCAGCTGGTTGGACCTCTCGCCTCTTGAGGCGGGGGCGAGGGTTCAATCCCTGCCGGCTACATGTAAGGGACATGTATAACCTGGAATGATGAAGCATATGGCTGATGTGCCATCGTTTGACTAGCCCTGCGGTAGTTGTGACCGCCATCAACCCAGTCTTGTAAACCCCTGTTCTTGTGGGATAAGGGGGGTCCCATGGGTACTATGCCCTGCCTTGTACAGTTGCAATTTCAAAGTTAAAGCCCGAGGGAGTAGGCCTCGGCCGAACCTCCATTAGAAAAAAAAAAGTATAGAATCCATCTACTATGGTCGTCAATAAATGAGACATAATACCTTGATCCTGCCAATGAAGGTTCTTGACTTGGTCCCCATACATTTGTATGTACTAAGTCCAATAAGTTGTTGTGGATGTAGCCTTTGTGGTTGAATGGTTGTCTTTGTGCCTTCCTAATCTGACATGCATCACACATGTTGATCATGTGTTGCTTTGATATGTTCGGCAGTCCTAGAACACTTTGATCCCTGCATATATCCTTCAAGGTTCTTTCATTCACATGAGCAAGTCTCTTATGCCACACTTCAAGCTCACTTAGGGTTTGAGACCCAAAGTTGAATAGAGTTATGTTCCTGGTTTCTCCTACTTCAAAAGTAAAGAGCCTACCATGCTTCTCACCTCGGGCTATCTTTTTGAAGCCTTGACATGGATCTTCCACAAAAGCTCCATGTTGGGTGAACCTAACTTGCAAGCCTTTTTCAACTATTTGGCCTACACTTATTAGGTTTTTAGTGATAGTGGGTACATAGATAACCTTACTTAGAGTGTTTGTCCTGCCATTGGAAGCTTTGACATTACCAATCTTCTCCACATTGTGCTTTTTGTCATCCCTTGTTTGCACTTCATGTCTATGCTTTGCACTTTCCAAATCAGATAGAAGAGCAATGTTGCCTGCAACATGATTCGAACATCCTGAATCTGTGTAGAACAAATGTTCATCTTCTTTACCTTCTTTGTGGCTTAGATTCATAAGAAGCAATGAGTCTTCATGTGGTTGATCTTCTGAATAATTGTTGTAGTCCCTTCTATTATAGCCTCTATTGTTATTGTTGAAGTTGTGTTCACCTCTGCCTCTATTGCTTCCATATCCATCTCTTCCACTTCCTTTCTGGGTCTTCCCATTGAGCCAGCAATTCTGAGTGGTGTGGTTGGTCTTATCGCATATGGCACAAGATTGAACATTCTGACCTTTGGCTTTGTCTTGCTTTGGTCCTTTCTTCTTCCCTTTCCACTTTCTCTTGCTTGCAAAGTTGACTTGAGAAGTCTCTTCTTCATCTTCTTCCTTCTTCTTACCTTTCTACTACTTATCCTTCTTATCTATATATAGAGCACTAGTTGAATTACCATGATAAGAGTTACCTTCCTTTATGATATTGTTGGCTTCTTGATTGAAGAGTTGTCCAAGAAAGATGTTGAAGTCTGGAGTTTTCACATCCATGATGAGATCATAAGCCATCGTGAAGGATTGCCATTGCTTATCACTTCGAATGCCGTTGAGAATTTGCCTCATGATGACCACTTCTTCAATCAGCTCTCCAATGGATGCTAACTGATCCGAACCCTCCTTGACCTTGGTAACAAACTATGTGATGGTTTGTTTAGGTGTCTTCTTCATTTGGTTGAACTCGTTCCAAAGGTGATTCTTTCTTGCTTTGGTACTAGTAGAAAAGAAAGTCTTGAGGGCATCCCAAGTCTCTTGAGATGTCTTGCATCCTCTAATATGTGGTAATAGAAATTCAGAGATAGAGTTTAGTATGTATGACCTTGCTTGAGCATCCCTTGTGCACCAAAGTGTGAGCTTATATGTCTCCTCTTGTGTAGGTCCTCCTTTGGATCTTGGAATAGGCATAGCTTCATCACCTTCTACAATTCCATAAAGATTTCTACCTTGCAAAAAGGCCTCCATTCTGATTTGCCAAGCCGCGTAGTTGTGTCGATCAAGCTTCTGGATCATTGAGGGAAATCCGTCACCCATCTTGATCTAGCTCTGATACCACTGAAAAAACTTGGAGAAGCTTGTAGAAGGTAGAAAAATGTGTTTTGAAGCGACGAAGTTTGGTCTAGCCAACCCGCACAAGACCAGCCCTTGAGCTTACGGAGACTCAAATAGAGCTTATAGGCATGCTTTAAGTGCAAAGAAACACATTATGTACTTTGGAGCATCAAGGAGAATGAGTCGATACAAAACAGATAGGTGCACGGGTCGACTAGCTCAAAAAACTTACTATCTATGGAAGAGACAATGAACTTCAAATGCCCATAGCAACCAGCGTGATTACAATTAGAAAAAATCCTTTTATGGGAGTCATACACATAGGGTTGAGTGTATGGAATGCACAAAAGTATAAGGAATAAGCAAAATATGCTAGATGAATGAATGTGACATTCACCGGTGGTACTTCCTATTTTTCAGGAATATGTAGAGATTGACCTCAAGACAAAACAACCTAGATTTCTCCCAATCTACTGACCCAAATGATATGAACATTTATAGGCATAAACTAGACACTTATGTCTTTCCAATGAGCCATCTTGCACTCAATTTGGAGCTTTGGAGAGAGAGCAGCAGCCTCTGCAAGATTACTGTTGGCGAAGAAGATGATGCAAAGAATTGAAGGAGCAAGACAATGATGGTCACAAGTGTATGTATATTGCTTCCATGTAATGTACAAGTGATTTCAAGTCTTTATATAGACTCTAGGAGTGTTCCACAACTTTTACAAGTGAAATTTGAATTCAAATGAAGGTGGGAATGGTTGTTGGAGGGAATCAATTCACTTTCCTACAATCTAGGAAAAGTGAAGATCTAGTTTGATCTACTTTTAGGTGATTTGATTGCTTGATTGAATGCAACTTCAACCACCACAAATTCGTGGGATTTTGACTCTATCTTTCTACCTTTACATGTGTAAAGCTCAAGGTTTTTACAACGGTAAATGAACCATCTAAAATATCTCAAAAAAACACAATAAATGAGCATAAGAAAAAGAACTCTCCAACGGATATTCTTTCGACGCAATAGCCTTTGATGTAGATCAAATCCACCTCAAGCATAGTGTAAGTTTGATGTTCCAACAATTATCTCCAATGAGAGTATAGTCTAAAGCTTCTTTTTCTAAGCTCCTTTGCCTAGCCAGGGTTATCTCTTGAGGGAATGTTTTCGTCCTCAAGAAGGCTACTAATGGTTCGCTCCAATCTGACACTAGAGACACTTGGTACAGAGTAACGTGCTCCACAGGTGGACTAATGCGACAGACTGGGCATTCTTTACACAACTTATGTACATCTGCTTCCATAGTAGGCCAATGCACTCTGACTCTCCTTAGTGTCTGTAAGCCTTGAGTAATGTTGTTCTAATGCACCTACATGTGCTAATTGCAACCACTTTGCATGCTCATCCTCTTCCACACAAGAAGCTAATATCCCTTGATTTGTATGCTTGTACATACTTCCTGCCATGATATGGTACTTTTGGGCTTTTACTATCTCCCTATCTTGAGTGTTTATTATTGGGTGGTTAGGCCCGTATGTCAATTTTGGCACTAATGTCTTAGCCCACTGAGGTACAACTTCCAAATTAAACAAGTAAGCATCAGGAAGGTCATCTGATACTCCATGTGGGGCCTCTCCGAATGTGAGCATGGAGAGATGGTCTGCTCTCAAATGAGTCTTACCTTTCCTCAACACTACCTCAAAGTCATACTCCATTAGCAAGAGAAACCATCTCACTAATCTACCTGTATTGCATGGCTTGTTTACCAAATACAACAATGCTTGATGATTAGTAGAAAATTTAAACTTATTTGCAAGCAAATAATGTCTAAACTTTCAAACTGCATATAGCATGCCTAATCCTTCTCGTTCGGTGGTCATATAGTTTGGTTCAGATGCATTCAACTGTCTACTAGCATAGGCAATTGGAAGGGTCCATATTACCTTCGCCCGTAGGTTGTGCTAGCACACATCCAATGGCATAGTTGGATGCATCCACATGCACATGGAATGTCTTGTTCCAATCTGGTGTTGTTAAGATTGGTGCTGAACATAATCATCGTTTAAGTTCATTGAAGGAGTTCTCACATTCTTCGGTCCACTCAAAGTTAGTCAAAAGGGAGTACAGGGGCTTTGCAATGATTGCATACATATGAATGAATCAGCGATAATAGCCACAATGCCCCATGAAAGCTTGCACTTCCTTGACATTCTTTGGCCTAGGTAGTTCTACGATAGCTCTCACTTTCTCTTCGTCAGTGGATATGCCGTTCTTTGACACTATGTGTCCTAGAATCTTGCCTTGCGTGACCATGAAAACGCACTTTTCTAGGTTCAGGCAGACTTGATATTCTTTACATTTGTCAAAGGTTTGCCTGAGTTCAGGTCTATGTGTCTGTCTAATTTTGGAATGAGCACAAAGATCGTCAACATAGACCTCTAAATTCTTCCTCAAGAATTCCTTAAACACATGGCACATCAGCCTCTGAAAAGTGGCTGGCGCATTGGTAAGACCAAATGGCATTACGCGAAAGGCAAATATGCCCCACTCTGTGGCAAAAGCCATCTTATGCTGATCTTCTCAAGCAATGGCTACCTGACTGTAGCCGGAAAATCCATCAGGGAAGTTGTACACTTCCTTGCCTGCTACTCGTTCTAGTAGATGCTCGGTAATTGGAAGCAGATAGTTATCTTGAATTGTGGCTGCATTAACCTTCTTCAAGTTAATGCATACATGTAGCTTTCCATTCTTCTTGGGCACCACCACAATGGGAGATACCCACTCAGTATGCTCAATTTCATAGATCAAACCAACTTCAACCAAGTGATCTATCTCTTCCTTTATCTTAGCAGCATAGTTATCATTTTATGTGTATGGCTTTTGCTTAGAGGGTTCGGCATCTGAGGTCATGGGGATACTGTGTGAGCATATGTCAGGGTCTACACCTTTCAAATCCTTGTAGCTCCAAGTGAATACATCTCTGTATTCTCTTAGCAATGTTATCAACTCGTGCTCTTTTTCTTCTCTCAGGTCATGTCCTATGTAAGTGCATCTTTCTTCTCCTTCTTCTATGGCTACAACTATTTTCTTGGTGGTTTCTTTGTTATCATAGGCCTCTCCTGGTTGCACCTATCGTTTAGGCATTCTTATCATGACTCTCCTATCATCTATTTCATAGTTCTTAAAGTTTTCAGGGACCTCAAACAGGGATTCTTCCTCTTCTGGTGTGACTTCTCTCTTCTTTCTTTTCTTGCCTTCATTCTTAGGGGTCACTTGCGTGGTTAACCTTACCTCATTTGTAAGTTATTCATGTCTCTGAGGATGAGCTTCTACTTCATAGAAATACTCCTCATCTGATGCAAAAGGTGAGTCCATAATGATTGACTCAAGATCCGAGTCACTTGCATCCTCAATTGCATCAGTGCTAGGTTCACATTCTTCAATAACCGAATCACACATGATTGGCTCTATTGAGAAGACTGAAATGTCATAGCCATCCTCATCATAGTGGGTTGTCCATTGTTCTTCATTGATGGCTACATCCATTGTTGCTAGAATTTCAGCCCAGTTGTGAGGTTCAAATTCTTCGTTAGGAAATACTACAGGTGCATAGGTTGGGTCTTGAATTGATCTATGAGTTTCCTTCACACCTACCTCTCTGGCGTTTTCTCTCTTCTCTTCTTCTACTGCTACTTTACACATCCACAAGTGAGTGTCTTCATGCATCCATGAGGATCCCGATCCTATGGAATGCACTGACTCAGTATCGTCTTTGGCTCTATGGATGGAATTCCATTGGATGGGAGGGACATCCCTATGAGAGTAATCCTTGAGATTAACTTTGGTCGTGACACCTAAGTGTTGCAAGTACAAGGAATTGGTTCCCCAATCCTGTACCACTTGCAACTGTCGCATAAATGGTCTTCCCAAAATCATCTCATTGGCATAATTTTTGCTAAAGTCACACATAGAAAAAGTATGCTCAAACTCCACACCACATGTGGTGAGAGTTATTCCTTCTAGCAATCCTAAGGGTCTCTCAATGTGACCATCGGCCATCTGCAATTTCAGTCTCGTTTGTCTGAGTGCTGGCTTGCCCCAACGCTTCCATAGGGAAGTGGTAGCAATTGCAACTCTTGCACCTGAGTCCAGAAATGCCTTGGTTGTGTATCCTTGATGGGTAATGGGAAGATAGGTGTTTCCTTCTTCTCCTTCACTCATGTCTCCTATCTTATCCAAAGGTATTTCTAGCACCGTTCTATGCGAGCCTACCTGCGAACGAGGTTTAGTTATTTCAGACACGGTTGGCTACATGTTTCCATAGTTTTGGACTAACCTTGAGCAGCTCTTCCAAGGTGAAATTGCACCGTATTTTAGTGTTTTTCACTACCTCTGTGTTCCCAGGTATGATTGAGCCTTTGTTTCTTACCATGACCATGGGTGCCCTCATACAAGTAGACTGAGCTTCCCATGGGCCTATGAAATGGGGTAGTTCCTATAGGGAATTGGACTCAAAGTCTAATCTCTCATGAGATTGGGTGCTATCCTGCTCTCCATAAATGGAAGGAATTTCTTGTGGGAATTGATCATGCACGTCATCCACAAGTTCAATGGGAGGAGGAACTTCACTCTCTTTGGCCCATTTCTCTTCCTGAATCTCTCGTAGGAACTCTGATGAGTATCGATTCATAGAAGAAGATGTGTCTGGTTCTATGGAGTTTGGCACATAAGCTTCTTGGGCAGGAAGGCTTACCCTTTCACTTGCCTTGTCCTTATTTTGAGAGGCGAGGTCCTTTTCTGATTGTGTAATTAGCCTCTCCAATCTTTCTAACAGTCCATCAAAGTGCAACTACGTCCTTGCTGAACTAGAGAAGTTAAAGAGGCGACTGGCTTCAAACATGGTTTGAGCCAATTCCACCATCTTAGCACAAATTTTAGTTCGCTCAAGCTCTAGTTCCACTCTAGGGTAACACTTTTCATGATCGATTATGTTTGGCCCTTCCTGGATTCTGGCTTGATATGCCTTGAGCATCATGTTTAGGTCCTCGAGAGTGGGATCGGCTAAGACTGATCCTACTCTAGGGGGTGGTGGGATTAGGTGAGGTGGATTGGATGGAGATGGGAATGGTGGTGGTGGGGTAGTGTGAGAGGGAGTTTGAGATGTGAGTTCAATCATCTTGGCTTTCGTTTCTCTTAGACTTTCCTCGAGTTCACTCATCTTCTTTGCCCATTGCCTATTCATTCTCTCGCGACTATCCCTCCAAGCTCTAGTCCTTTTCTTAGTTAGGCTCTCAATTTTGCTAACCTCGGAACTCTTTTCCTTGCCTAAACCTTGGTTTTGTTGCAAAGCTTGAGCTCTAGTGACCATTTGCACTGGTGCAGTGGAGGTTACACTTCCTGTAGAGTCTACTACTAACCCAATAACATTGATAGGAGTGATTTTTGGCGTATTATTAGGGTTCTTAGGACAATCTCGCAAGAGATGCTCTTTTCCACAATCGGGACAAAAACCTTGAATCGTCACAGATTGGGTTTGTGTAGGTGTAGGCATAGGGGAATCGCGAATGAAGTGATCCCCCTGACATCGATAGTATGGTCCTCTAGGAAATGGGGGTCTTACCTGCCTAGGTTGAGGCCTAGAGTTTGGGTTTGCGTACATGACATTTGCATACTCTAGCTCCCAACTAGGTTCACTCGGATCTTCATAGTAATATGATTCATTATGCTCAAACGACTACATGTAGTAAGCCTATGGACTATCAATGTGAGTAGAGTCAAAGCTATGATCACTAGGGTCACTTTCTGAAAGCAATGGTGTCACTGGCACTATGGCTCTATTCATATTTTCTTCTGCAGCTGCATACTTCACTGGAATCACATCAGATGGGGTCGGAGGTTGCTGAGCTAACACAGGTTGAGGCCTTTGTTGGTTTTGGTAGGGTTGTTGTGGTCTGCCATATTGTTGTGGTGGGTATTGGTTCTGGTATCTTCCTTGTTGTGGGTATGGCTAAGGGCAGGTTTGCCTAACTGCTTGCTTATTGTATGGGCAATCTTGTGCAGTGTGATTAGTGTATCTCCATTCTATGGTGCAGTACTGGCTACTAGGATTCACTTGGGGTTGAGCCATAATGGGACATACATTCGCCATATGGTCACCTCCACAAGTATAGCATCTTTTCACTGGGGCAAACCTTGGTATTTGTTTGCTTGAGATTCCTAACTTCTAAGCTACATTATCAGCGAGTTCCTCAATAGATGTGGATTGCGTGGAAGTGAGGCTAGTAGAGCTATCTGAATCTTTGTAGATTTTTGAAACCTCTAATTCCTCCCCTAGGTTATCCTCAATGTCGATGCACATATGTACACACTCTTCTATGGTTCTAGGGTCCTTCAAGACACATATGATCTCAATTTGGTACTTAGCAATCCATCCAAGAATAAAGCCACTTGTTTGGCTGGTGTGGGTAACTCAGGAACACATCTCTCTAAGTATTGCCTAAACCTTCTTCCTGCAAGTCTAACGGTCTCTTGAAGTGTCTACTTGAAGCTGTGAATTAGTGAGGAAGTATTATGCCTTATGCCACTCTTAGAGAATTCGGTAATGAAAGCCTCTAGAAGTTGGTCTATGTTCCTGAACTACCTCTCATTTAGTGGTTGAAACCATGTAAGGGCTGTGTTCCTAAGGGTTAGACCAAAAGCATTGTACTGCGTGAATAGGTCCTCAACTTGTTCAACTCTCAAGACTTGCTTAAACTCGGCCACATGTTTATATGGGTCTCCAGTGTCATTGAAGTAATTCTTCATGGACTTAACCAGTTGGGTTGGCCTCAAGGTTCTAGTGTGTTCCCTAGGCCTAAGGAAAATCATCAGGATTTCTTTGGTTCCTTGGGGCTATAGGTCTCTTAGTTTCTTATATATCCTTCTCTACTCTCATCCCTTCTCTTCCTAATGGGTTGGCAAAACTTACTTTGGGTCCGTCTCTTCTTTTGTCCCTATGAGCTCCATGAGCTTGGAATGTTCCAGCTCCTTGGTGGCCATAAGAGACATTAGATCTTGGTTAGGGAAAAATAAATTCGCCCTTCCAAGTGTAGGCATGCCTACCATGCTCTATGACCACAAAGATCCTCTCTAAAGTATTGTCTAAATAGGTCACTTTGCCTGGGCTATCAGGATCTTTGAACTCATAGATTGTGATCGTTAATACTTCATTCGGCTTATCCGACTTATACCTCCAAAAGGCTTCATCGGTCTCTCAGTTTAACAGTAGATCTATGCTCTTATTGTGCTGGGGAACCCACTCTAGCATGATAATTCAAGTGAGGACTAATTTGCCTCGGGGGGTTCTAGGCTCTCTTTCTAAGTTCCCTTGATCTATGTCACGTATGTCCATTTTTGGGATCACATTACCAAATTCATATGTCCTATCTGGGTAGGTGGTGACCACATACATGGTTCCTTCTTTGTCCAGGTATGCACCATTTTCAAACTTGACTGTTGGATGTTTGAGTCTAATGGGTTGGTCAGGGTTTTTAATTTGGACCATGACTCTTCTTAGGCCATCCTCATAGATGCAAGCACCTAGTCGGTTGGTCCTAAGGTATTCCATTTGAGTCTTATAAGGACCTTCAACCTTTTGTAAGTAAGCCACACTTGAACTTCCTGTGGGTCTCTCCAAGCTGCGAGACATCTCTGATTTGCTAGTTTCAAAGCTAGGGTAGTGTGAATAATTGCTCAATTGTTGGGCCCAAGATCTAGCCGTGTGATTGACACTAGCCTCTGAAGACCTAAGGCTTTGTCTATCTCTCCCTAGGTGTCGTCTTGATCTAAGGTTCATATGCCTTAGTGAGCAATCCCAATTTTTACCCACGGTACAACCTCATTGCAAATCAATTTTTATCAGTCACTTGGTTCCTTTTTTAGGTGGTTATTGTGTTTATGCTCTTGTCTGATATCATGTCATCAAGAATATTTGAGTGATTTTCCTCACTTTAAGTTGATCGCACCACGTCAAATTCTTTCCCTTTAATGTTATCGATCACAAAGAGATTATGTTTCAGCTTGAACTTGAGTGCTTAGGTAGTCTTCAACTTGATAGATGCCTATCGTCACCTTGACTTACTTCTAGCACATCTCGCACTTAGCCTAAGCTAGGGATTGACAAAGGGAGTTGAGAATAATCAAACCTCAAGTTGCTTATCCCTTGCCCTTGGAAGCCGAGGAAGTGTGTTCCCAAGCCTGCACTCACTCTTGCCTTGAATGCCCTTCAATGCTCTTAGTGGACCTGTAAAAGTCCTAGAGTTAGATCAAGATTTGAATTCAATTGACACAACAAAACATTTTCATTCATGTAAATCACAGACCAAATTGCCTTTTGCCTACATGGAAAACAATCCTAAAGGTCCCTCAGTTTCCCTACCCCAAGGTATGGTCAACCTCAAAATACCCTATCTATAACTCCCCATATTAGTTTTCTAATGAGCCTAAGATCACTCCGAACGGATTTCGTATGAGGAAGTTATGATTTTTCACGGTTTTGGGGTTAAAACAAGGTTCAAACAGGCTATCAAACAAACAGGATTCTTCTCCATTTACTCGTGTAGGGACCTCACAAAGTGCTAATTACTTGATAAGTGTACCCAAAATTACCCCACCATTTTGAATAAAAAAACCCTAAAAATTTCAACCAAAAAAGCCTGTCGATCGCGATCGACACATCTATCAATCGCGATTGATAGAGGCGTCTGTCGGGCCTGTCAGTCGCAATTGATGGTGTCAATTGCAATCGATAGAGTCGGTCGTGGGGTCTATCAATCGCAATTGATGGTGTCAATCGCGATCGACACATGGACACGCGAATCTTTGTGTCAATCATGATATTTCAATCGGTCGTGATCGGTGGTGTCGATCACGATTGACTGAGTCCTACGTGGCAGTCCATCGGGGTCTGTCGATCGCGATTGACAGGGGTTGTTGGTCGCGATTGATAGAGGCTGTCGGTCGCGATTGGTAGAGGCTGTCGATCATGATTGACAGTATCAATCATGATTGATAGAGGATTAAGGAATTTTTTAATTTTGATTAGTGTTTTGCAATGTGCTCATTACGTGTGTTATAGTGGTGCACTTTCTTTTACAAAATGATGAGTTTTTCTGTCGATCGCGATCGACATAGGTCAAAGTCTCAGAGACTGTAGATTTTTTTCCGTACCTGCACAGCCTGTTGGAGATGATGATACAGCCAAAACCTGCAAGAACACTCAAGAAACATGCAAAAACAGCGCACACAAATCGCTCTCTCGCTCTCTCTCTCTCACAAGTGAAATGAGGGAAATGGAAGGGGGAAGGAGATATGGCCAAAAAACTGAAATTTTTGTGATGATGGAGATGGAGGTGGAAGATGGTGAGGATGATGATGGTGATGATGATGGTGATGATGATGGTAAAGTAATAAATAGAAAAATAAGGGAAAGTAAAGAAATTACCTACAATGCCAATGTCACAACTCTATGTCTTACCATCACACACTCGTCCTCGAAGCTCAGTCCCCAACAACCGTGCCAAAATTTGGTGTAGCTCAGTGATGAGTAGCACCTCCTTTAATGTCAATCCATGAGGATGGTATCAAGACCTCAAACAAGTGATGGCACAAGTGTGTGAGTGAGAAGCACATAAACATGCACACACATACACACACACGTCACACAAGGCAAGAACAAAGAGAGAGACAATGGAGTAACTTCTATTGCAAAAGAGTCCTCATACAAGTGTTGGAGTTAGATGTCTACAGAAGCACGCAAACAGCACAAGGAAGAAGAAGAAGCTTGGAGCACAACACACAATCCTGAATGTATTACTAGAGAATGTACAAAGATAAGTAGCCCATTAGGGCAATAGGCGTACATACAAGCGGGGGGAAAAAACCACCTAAAGAGGAAAAAAAGTGCACCGGCGGTCCTAGTGTGTTCACACACATCACTACCTAAATATATCAACAAATCTCCCCTGGGAGTGATGCGGTGAACAAGGAGCTGGCACTCATGTATAAGGAAGTGCCAAGCTATGTGGAAATCACTCCACAAAAGGAAGTAAGCCCAAAGCTTTGCGAAAACCTTCAAACTTCTCCCTAGGCAGAGCCTTCGTGAAAAGGTCTGCAATGTTCTCCTGCGTGGTCACATATGCCAAGCTGATCTCCCCAACAGAGAACCTCTCCCTGACATAGTGATAATGCACCTCAATGTGCTTAGTGCGAGCATGGAACACAGGGTTCCTCGCAACTGCCAATGCACTCTGACTGCCACTGAAGATGGTGGTGGCAGAAGTCTAACCAACACCCAAAGCAGCCATAAGGCGTCTGAGCCACACACACTCAACAGTCACTGTGAAAGTTGCCCTATACTCAGCCCCACAATTGGAAGTGGCCACAGTAGGTTGCTTCTTGCTCAACCAAGATATACATGAGCTACCAAGCATGAAGCAAAAGCCACTAGTGGACACACGAGTGTCATAGCAACCAACCCAATCAGAGTCAGAAAAAGCATGCAAATCTGGCGGTAGTGATCCCCCCTTGGGATAAAACAACCCAAGTAGCCGAGTACCACTCAAATAGCAAAAGATACGCTTAACTGTCTGCCAATGTTTGACTCCTGGGCAATGCATAAACCTGCCTATCTGTGAGACAACAAACTGAATATCTGGTTGAGTAATACATAAGTAAATCAAGCATCCAACAGCCTGATGATAGAGAACAGCATCAAATGCATCTCCATCATCATGAAGACTCAATCGTAAACCTGTCTCCGTAGGAGTGGCAATAGGCTTATCTGTGAGACAGCAAACTGAATATCTGGCTGAGTAACACATAAGTAAATCAAGCATCCAACAGCCTGCTGATAGAGAATAGCATCAAATGCATCTCCAGCATCATGAAGACTCAATCGTAAACCTTGGGCAATGCATAAACCTGCCTATCTGTGAGACAGCAAACTGAATATCTGGCTGAGTAATACATAAGTAAATCAAGCATCCAACAGACTGCTGATAGAGAACAGCATCAAATGCATCTCTATCATCATGAAGACTCAATCGTAAACCTGTCTCTATAGGAGTGGCAATAGGCTTATCTGTGAGACAGCAAACTGAATATCTGGCTGAGTAATACATAAGTAAATCAAGCATCCAACAGCCTGCTGATAGAGAATAGCATCAAATGCATCTCTAGCATCATGAAGACTCAATCGTAAACCTGTCTCCGTAGGAGTGGCAATAGGCTTACAGTCTTCAAGGCCAAAACATTGCAATAATGTGTCAATACACTTCATTTGACACAAAGCCATTCCACCATCAACTTGCATAAACTGAATGCCCAAATAGTGATGCAAATGCCCCAAATCAAACATCTCAAATGATGCATGCAAATCAGCCTTAAAATCGGCAATATGCTTCTCAATAGGACCAGTGAGTAGCATGTCATCGACATAGACAACAATGATCAGAAGCACATCAGTAGCACGCTTAACATATAAGGTGCTTTCAGTTAGACTATTTTCAAATGGGTGTCAGTATGAAAACACATGCCTTGTTAATCTTTTGAAGTATAGAGGGTAGTCTGTTTGTTGGAAATATATCATCACAGTGATGACATGTGATTTCTATTTAAGCAGATACCCTACATACTTGAACAAAAGAGATGATAGAAGTCACTGGAACTAACTTACTAACATGATGCTTGAACCACTTGGCATCTTCCAAAGCCTCAAATGTCAAATGATGTGAAAATGCATTGCAAATAATAAAAATCAAAAAGTGAATGGTAAGAATGCATTTGATTGCATGGATAAATAGCTTGATAAAAAGTTGCATGGATAAATAGTTTGACACATGCTCTCTAGTTTTCATTCTCTTTCTCTACTAGTCATGTTCTATTTAATGATTTCATTCATGATACGTGCTAAGTAGATTGGAAATTCATATTTAAAGACTTTAGATTCAACGACAACGGCCATATGTTCCATATTATATTATCTAGGGACAAAAATCATTCATGCATAGTGCGATAGCATATCATATATTAGTTTTCCAGGGGATTCCAAAGGTAGTGCTATGGCTTCGTTGATATATCCTAAAAGTAAGAAAACGATGACTTAATGCTTTTCAAAAATACTCTATGAAAGGTCTTATGATTTTTTAGCACAGTAGTGGATTTTTATTGAACTAGACTCCATATGCATACATTCATACTACATTAAATGGTCATCGGGTACTCATCCTATCCTCTAAGATCATAACACATAAACGGCTACAAATCACAAAGTACAAGACAAAATTCAAACCCCGAATCCCGAGAGATATAGCAATCAGCTAATCTTTAAGTGTAAACATAATCCAAGATATGAACTCAATGTCTCGAACTATAAAGTTCTAAACCAAAGTCAGCTAATCTTCAAGTGTAAACATAATCCAAGATATGAACTCAATGTCTCAAGCTATAAAATTCTTAATGAACAAGTTACCCAAAATATATAGGACTTTTGCACTACCCCAGATATCGAATTCAGCTAGCATACCTCGACCTTATAACTCCCTACCTAGAGATGTCTAGATCACCATTTAAGCTCTATCTTGAGAGCACATGGGTGGACAATGCCCTCATCTTTGTACTTACTATTAGTAGCAAATTTTTGAAATTCTATTATAGATATTATCTTCTATGCTACCACTCTTTTGTTCTCTTGCTTAAGTATCTTCTTATAGGACATTAATGACAAGAGATGACTTCATTTGCAAACATCATACATTCAAAGTATACAACCATGAATACGTTAGCATTAATCTTATCCCAACCCATTATGCCTAAAGGGATCAACCTTTTGATGCTGCAAATATCCTTTTCATATGGAGTTAACATTCATCCCTTCGAATATGGATTCTATCGTGATGGAGCAACTAGAAAGACTTTCATAACCAAGAATGACAATTCCTTTTCTATATGGATTCTCAACTATGGGAAGGAAACATAAGTAGACAATCTTTGTTCAAAAAGAATGACCCTTTAACATACAAGGATTTACATGCTTCCAAAAAGACATCTAGGAACTTAAATGAGGAGATTTTTTACCATAACATTTTATGGTAAAAAATCACTCAAATAGGTACAACATTATCGGTTTTTCTCATCAATCATGCATTTAGGTTTATCCATGATATTTAGGAAGGGCATACATCAGCAATGAGAAAACCATCAATACAATAGTATTAAGTACATGTAGAGCACCATGATAGAAATTGTTTAGAGAGCTTTTGCACACCTTCAAATGAAGTGTTAAGAAAGCTATAGTGAGTTATTTTATAAAGGATGAACATATAAAGGACTCATTGTTCTAGTGGTTGAGTCTTTGGTCTGTTGAGGCGAAAGGTTAGAGTTTAATCTCCGAGCTGGACATTAATGGCTTTGGCCAATCTAAGCCACTTGATACAAGATGTAATCTTGTCTAATCTTTGCTTTGTGGAATATGGAGGGTCCTGCAGGTATTATGCTTTTGGTGAATCTAAGCCACTTGAAACAAGTTGTAATCTTGTCTACCCCTTGTTTTGTGATGTGAGATACTATGCTTTTGGTTAACCTAAGCCACTTGAAACAAGTTGTAATCTCATCCAACCCTTGCTTTGTGGGATATCTAAATGACTCGGGAAACTTTAGTGTCACATAAATGACAGGCCTCCACATAAAAGACATAGCATCACTGAAGAAGCAGTCTGAAAACATCACTTAACAAACACTCTGCAAACATTGCTTAAGTGAGGCAAAAAATAAAAAAATCACTACATCAAAATTACAATTTTACAATTTATATTTCGATTGCGACCATCGATCTCCACGTCTAAACATGCATTGGAGGTAAAGTGTTAGAAAACACATGGGTGTCAGTATGAAAACACATGCCTTGTTAATCTCTGAAGAAGGATAGATATAGCAAATATCTTCCAGCATATACATCACTTGTTGTTTTTTGCACATGGTTTTTTGTCTTAGAGGGAGCTATGTGTGAGGATGAGCTAGAGTTGTGTCTCAAAACCACTTCATACATTCCCTTGAAATTGCTTCACAAATTGATTGGTTGAAAAAGCATGATGACATAAACTATGGATGATCCTCACACATAGATTCTAGCCCTAAGAAAAGGAACAATGTGGACATAACAAAAAGTAATGTGCATGTTGAAAGATATATGTTTTATCCATCATACTTCACAAATCAATGAAGTCTTATGGGGCAGTTGAATGCATGCTTATTGTTCACCTTTTTGAAGCATCTTCTTGATTGCTTTGGCATAAGGTTTTACAATGTATTTTCTTATCCAAGATGTTTGATACTTCTATCACCTCTTTTGTTGAAGTATCGAGGGTACTCTGTTTGTTGGAAATATATCATCACAGTGATGACATGTGATTTCTATTTAAGCAGATTACCCTACATACTTGAACAAAAGAGATGATAGAAGTCACTGGAACTAACTTACTAACATGATGCTTGAACCACTTGGCATCTTCCAAAGCCTCAAATGTCAAATGATGTGAAAATGCATTGCAAATAATAAAAATCAAAGACATTCTTCAAAAAGTGAATGGTAAGAATGCATTTGATTGCATGGATAAATAGCTTGATAAATAGGTTGCATGGATAAATAGTTTAACACATGCTCTCTAGTTTTCATTCTCTTTCTCTATTCATATTCTATTTAATGATTTCATTCATGATACGTGCTAAGTAGATTGGAAATTCATACTTAAAGACTTTGGATTCAATGACAACGGCCTTATGTTCCATATTATATTATCTAGGGACAAAAATCATTCATGCATAGTGCGATGGCATATCATATATTAGTTTTCCAGGGGATTCCAAAGGTAGTGCTATGGCTTCGTTGATATATCCTAAAAGTAAGAAAACCATGACTTAATGCTTTTCAGAAATACTCTATGAAAGGTCTTATGATTTTTTAGCACAGTAGTGGATTTTTATTGAACTAGACTCCATATGCATACATTCATACTACATTAAATGGTCATCGGGTACACATCCTATCCTCTAAGATCATAACACATAAACGGCTACAAATCACAAAGTACAAGACAAATTTCAAACCCGCATCTCGAGAGATATAGCAATCAGCTAATCTTTAAGTGTAAACATAATCCAAGATATGAACTCAATGTCTCAAACTATAAAATTCCTTCAACCCAGGAGGTTCAGCCATATATACCTCTTTGAATATCCATCCATTTAGAAATTCATTCTTCACATCTATTAGGTAAGTTTTCCAATTCTTGGAAGTCGGAATGCTCATAAGTACTCTAATTGTTGGCATCTTTTCTGAAGGTGACAAAGTCTCTTCATAGTCAATCCCTTGTGTCTCCGCATAGCCATTGCCCACAATTCTTGCTTTATAACTGTTGATAGTTCCATCAGAGTTCTTCTTTACTTTGTATATCCACCTAGATCCTATGATGTTCATGTATGATGTCTTGGGCACTAACTCCCAAGTATGGTTTTTCCTACAAGCTTTCAATCTCTTCCTCCATGCCATTCATCCATTTGTGTTTTCTCTTTGCTTCCTCATAAGATGAGGGATCCTCAAAGTTTGAATCCTATGCTATATAGATAGAGTGTTTAATGACAAATGGTGTATCATAGCCATACGTCTCTGGCTTGTTTTACTCTCTAATTGGCCTTTCGATGGTTTGTTGGGAGGATTCAACTATATCCCTAAACTCCTACACTTTAGCTTTGCCTTTGGAGTTCCATGAGTTGATATCTCTTCTTAGAGTCTTTTGATTATCTTCATAGTCACTTTGATGTTTCAAGTGAGTGTGTGCATTCTTGCTTGAGAGAGGTGGAAAGTAATCCTCTAGATCATATGGTCGCTTGACCTTCTTGCAATCTTTGAATCATGATTTGTTCTTATCAAACACAACATCTCGACTTACCATAAAGCCTTTATTGATGGAATTATGTAATCTATAACCTTTTTTATTAAGTTCATAGCCTATAAACACACACTTCACTTCCCTAAGGTCCAATTTACCTCTTATCTATGAAACTATGTGTGCATATGAAATGCACCCAAAGACCTTGCAATGGTCTAGGCTAGGTCTTCTTCCATTCCATGATTAATATGGACACATACCATTTAGAGCTTTTAAGGTAATATATTTATCAAATAGATGTCAGTAGATACTACTCCTGATGACAAGTAGTTAGGTAACTTCTTCTCATTGACCATGGACCTTGCAGCCTCCACAATGGTCCTATTCCTTCTCTCTACCACTAAATTCTTCTCAAGAGTGTATCTTGTAGTGATTTCCCTTTTGATTCCTCTATCTTGTAGATAAGATTCAAATTCATGTGAGAAGTATTCTTCCCCTCCATCTAACCTTACCGTTTTTAGGGTTTTACTTGTTTGATTGTCCATAAGAACTAACTATTTCTTAAATCATGAAAACACCTCATCCTTATTATTGAAAAAAATATAAGATAGTCCATCTACTAAAATCATCTATGAATGACACACAATACCTTGATCCTGAGATTGAAGGTTCTTTATTTGGTCCCCAAACATCTATGTGGACAAGCTCAAAAAGGTATCCATGTATATATTCTTTCTTAGTGAATGGTTTCCTGTGTGACTTATCCAATTGACTTGGACTGTCGTGCGTTGCAATTTCAGGAATGTCATCTGGTGCAAATTGTGTTGCCGAGGTTGGTTCTTTTGTGGTGCACTACTTTATCCCTTTGGGAGATTGCACAGTCCAAACACACTCTGATCTCTACTAACTTGTTTGAGGGCTCTTTCTCTAACATGAACTAGCCTCTTATGCCAAACTTTTAATTCTCATAAGGTTTGAATGCTACGATTGAACAAGGTAATATACATGGTGTCTTGGAGTTCAAATGTGAAGAACCTACCTATTTTCTCTCCCTTTGCTATCCTATATGAAAGCTTGATATGGATCCTCAACTTTGGCTCCATGTTTGGTAAATCACACCTACAAACGTTTCTCAGCAATCTGATCTACACTTATAAGGTTCATTATAATGGTTGGCACATAAAGAACTTTGTTTAGTAGGTTTGTATTACCATTAGATGTCTTCACATTTCTTATCTTCTCAACTGAATATCTTGTGTCATCTCTTATTTTGAATTCATGATTTTTCTTTAGATCTTCCAAGCCTGAGAGTAGAGCTACATTTCTTGCCACATGATTTGAGCATCCAAAATCTATGTTTGACACACTTACCTTCTCTCATTGTCATTTCATAAGTAGAAGTGAATTCTCATGAGCTTGATCATATGCGTAGTTGTTGTAATATGTCCTTCCTTTGTATCCTCCTTGATATTTGTTGCTATATGAAGTGTTGTTGTATCCATAAGAGTAAATGAATCTCTCTCTTGAGCTTCCATAGCCTCCTCTGTTGTATCCTCTTCCTTTTTTATTCATTGGGTTCCTAAAATGATTCTGTGTAATATGAATTGATAGACCACATATGGTAGAGGGTGATGAGCTTTGAGCTCTCCTCCTGCCTTTTCTACCACATGTGCATGTTCCTCTTGAAGCTCTATCTCTACTTGCAAAATTGACTTGAGAGGGAGTTCCTTCATCGTTGGATATCTTAGCTTTTCCTTTATTGTTATTGCCATTATCCTTATCTATATAGACGGAAAAGGATTGTTTACCTTTTTGGTTCTCACCATTCTTCATGAGTTTGGCTTCACGTGTGAAAAGTTGCCCCATGATTTTGTTGAAGTCAAGCACTTGCATATCCATGTAGATATCCATGGTTGTGGTGAAGGCTTCCCATTTGTCATCGGCTTTTATCCCATTCATGGCTTGACTCACAATTTACTCTTCATCAATAATCTCTCCAATGCTCCCAAGTTGGTCTACAATGCCCTTCATCTTGGTAACAAAGTCTATCACACTTTACATGGGCATCTTCATGAGTATGTAAACTCCATCCATAGCTTATTCTTCCTAGTTTTGGTCCTTGAGGAAATAATGCTTCCAAAGCACTCCATGTCTCTTGAGAAGTCTTACATTTCCTAATATGAGGGAGTAAAAATTAGAGATAGAGTTGAGAATATCTAACCTTGCCAAAGCATCCTTTGAACACCATGCATTCAACCTTTCCTCCTCCTCTTCATTTGGTTGGCCCTTGCTTCTTTGTATTGGCATCATCTCGTCACCTAAGATGTATCCATAAAAATTATTTCCTTCTCTATATCAAGTGATTACATGAATTTAAGATTACCTTAAACTGACGAATGTATCTAATAAGTCTAGGGGGTTAGACCTGACTTTGCAACAAGAAGATGATTCACACATCCCGTCACATATAATCACTCATAAATCAATTTCTAAACATCCAATGATGATAAAACATTGTAGGAAATCTTAAAACACTCTGTTTGGGCAATGAGTGCCTACATAAAGAGAAATGACTCTATGAAATCGACAAAGTTTCTCACATACTATAATCATAGATAGAGATTTAGAAATCAATGCAAATGAAGTGTAATATGTATTGGTAATGGACATATGAAACAAAAGAGATATGGAGGACTTCTCACACTTTTAAGGTAGTACATAATTGTTACATAATCCTAGTAGGAGATGGTTGAACCACACCTTAAGAGAGAGGATTAGGAAGTAATCCTCAACCATGGCTTTTGGGGCAAGTGGTTAGCCCATCGCACTCCTAACTGGGAGGTTGTGAGTTCAATGCCCAACAATAATCCACTGAGTAAGAGTGTGATGATCAGCTCTAGGCACATTGATTACCCGCGACTCAAATAGTGGTGTATATATATGCCTTTTTTAACTTCAAGTTGGTTGGAGATTCCATCTAAAAGTAATCCTCATTCTTAGGAGATGATTTGAATTTGAATTCAAAACTAAGTCGTGGCTTTTGGCTCCAACTAACTCATGAGATTCTCTCCATAATCCACTCAACAAGAGTGTGATGGTCAACTCTAGTCAGTCTGATTACCTGTGACTCAAATGATCATGTATATATACACCTAAAACTGATCCTCATTATTAGGAGATGATTTGAATTTGAATTCAAAACTAAGTCATGGATTTTGGCTCCAATTAACTCATGCGATTTTCTCCATCTTCCTCTTTCACCTTTAGTGACATAATATAAAGATTCGATCCTTTGAAATCTTCAAGTATATGTTGCAAATGAATGTTCATTTGTTCTTCATAAATTGTGAGAAGTGCAATGTGCATTACGACAAGCACTTAGGCTTGCTCCATTCACTACCTACCACAAGTGAATGATGTATCATAGACATACCTCTATGGCTTCTTCTTCTCTCTAGTTGACCTTCTTATGGTTTCTTAGGAGGATTCTACTATATCCCTAAACTCTTTCACTTTAGCTTTGCCTTTGGAGTTCCATGAGTTGATATCTTTTCTTGGAGTCTTTTGATCATCTTCATTGTCACTTGATGTTTCAAGTGTGTGTGCATTCTTGCTTGAGACAGTTGGAAAGTCTTTCTCTAGATCATACAATCGCTTGACCTTCTTGCAATCATCTTCAAATCATGATTTTCAAACACAACATCTTGAATTACTATAAAGCCTTTATTCATGGTATTATATAGCCTGTAACCCTTTTTATTACGTTCATAGCCTATATACACACACTTCATTGTCGTAGGGTCCAATTTACCTTTTATCTATGAAGGTATGTGTGCATACCAAAATGCACCCAAAGATCTTGCAATGTTCCAAGCTAGGTCTTCTTCCATTCCATGCTTCATATGAATTCATACCATCTAGAGCTTTTGATGGTAACATATTTATCAAATAGGTGTCACTTGATACTACTTCTACCCACAAGTAGTTAGGTAACTTCTTCTCATTGAGCATGTACTTTGCAATCTCCACAATTGTCCTATTCCTTCTCTCTACCACTAAATTCTTTTCAAGATTGTATATGGTAGCAATTTCCATTTTGACTCCTCTGTCTTGTAGATAAGATTCAAATTCATAAGATAAGTATTCTTCCCCTCCATCTAAACTTAGCCTTTTTAGGGTTTTACTTATTTGCTTCTCCACAAAAAGTATTAAAGCATGAAAACACTTCATCCTTATGATTGATAAAATAAGATAGTCCATCTGCTACAATAATCTATGAATGACACATATTACCTTAATCCTAAGATTTAAGGTTCTTTACTTGATCCCCAACCATCTATGTGGACAAGCTCCAATAGATCTCCATGTATATATCCTTTCTTAGTGAATGGTTTCCTATGTGACTTATCAAATTTCCATGCATTACACTTGTATATCATGTGGTCCTTTGGGATATTCTGTAGTCCAAGTACACTCTCATCTCTACTAAGTTGTTTGAGGGCTCATTCTATAATATGAGCTAGCCGCTTATGCCAAACTTCTAATTCTAATAAGGTTTGAGTGTTATGGTTGAAGAAGGTAATATTCCTGGTGTCTTGGAGTTCAAATGTGAAGAACCTATCTATTTTCTCTTGCTTTGCTATCATATTTGAAATCTTGATATGGCTCCTCAGCATAGGCTCCATGTTTGGTAAATCGCACCTACAAACCGTTCTCAACAATCTAAACTATAGGTATAAGGTTCTTTGTGATGTTGGCACATAAAGAACTTTGCTTACTAGGTTCAATTCATCCCACTTACCTTTCTTCATTGTCATGTTCATAAGTAGAAGTGAATCCTCTTGATCATATGTGTTGTTGTAATATCTCCTTCCTTTGTAACCTCCTTGATATTTGTTGTTGTATGAATTGTTGTTGTATCCATAAGAATTATGGACTCTCTTCAATGTTCTAAGCCTCCTCTATTGTATCCTATTCCTTTCTGATTCATTGGGTTCTTAAAACAATTCTATGTGATATGAGTTGATAGATGACATTCAATAGAGGGTGATGAGCGTTGAGCCCTCCCCCTACCTTGTGTACCACCTTTGTATTTTCCTCTTGAACCTCTACCTCTACCTGCAAAATTGACATGAGACGGAATTTCTTCATCATTAGATTTCTTATCTTTTCCTTTATTGTCCTTGCCTTTATTCTTATCTATATAGAGGAAAAAGTATTGTTTACCTTTTTGGTTCTCACCATTCTTGTGGAGATCACACCAACCACCAGTGGACTTTAGTGGAAGATATCAAAGGAGTGGTGGAGATCGCATATGCACTTGTGGACTCCAGTTACATTTGTGGTCCTTGTTGATTTGAGTAGCTATATATAGAGACATACGGTTGGGAGGAGATTCATATCTCTAGCATGTGATGAACCTAATAGTTAGTTCTTTACATTGGTATCAAAGATCTAGGAAAACTTCCATGGTGACCTTGGTGGTTCATCATCATCTTCAAGTTCCCATGGGGATCTTGTGCGTTATCATCTTCCTCATGAGATATCTAGGACTATTTGCCTTATTCAATCCATTTTGGGGATATTTATTAAAATCATGCATATTCGATTTCCTTCACTCTCTTTTATTTGGCATATGAATTTATGACTCCTCTATGCTTGTGTAAAGAAGCAAAAGAGAATTTTGTTCTCTTCATTGAGCACAGATGGCTGTGGGTTTGAATTTTGAAGAAACTATTTTTAGAATTCAATCCTTCATAGGATTTTATGTTTTAAGAGGGATATCTCATGAGTCATTTATGAGCCTTATTGCCACTTCTTGGGCAAAATTTAGAGTAGTTCCAATCACAAATTCTTTGATAAGCTATTCCATACCCTAATATATTCTTATTGACCATGCAACAATTACAAAGACTTTGTCTTTATCATAAGATCTCTTCAACTCTGTAAAGCTCCTTGGCTTACTTCTGGAATTCTTAGAGATCTTTCCCTCAACTCAAGTCGAAGCATGTGCTAATTTCTTTAAAATTCCAAAGCTAATAATCTCATCAAGGTGGTTTATATCAATCGTTGGACTTTAAGTACCAATAATGGTGGTTTGGGACTTTTACTTTCTATCAAACTAGCTTGAAGAATTTTGTTCTTACTAGTAGGGAAACTTTTATTTTTCAAAGACTTGAGATTATGCCTAAGTAATCAACAAAACGAGCAAAGGATTCTCTTTTTATCTTTTGCACCTATTGAATGATCCTTCAAAGGAATGCTAGAATTTTGGACAATACTATGAAGCTTTATTGCTTGGGTTGTTTTCACTTCATGAGTGTCAAACTAAAAATTAAATATCATCTCATATATGATTTCCCATTCCATCATTAAATTTTGAATATAACTTTCATTTATATGATATTTACTCCTTTACTTGAGTTTGGAGAAAAAAATTATCTTCATTAGTCAATCTATCTTTGCTTCTTGTGTACTATAAAAATATTTTCACAACCCATTGTGGGTGCATAGTTTAAAATAAAAGCTTCTCGTGATGATTGAAACCATGTAAAATAATTATAATATGAACAGGACATTGTCTTCTTTATCACTTAAGAATAATTTGTATTCTTTTACTATAAGATATATTCTTTTAAGTATGAATGATACTTTATTAGAGAATACCAAGTAGATTCTAACTCCTTGGACCATTAGGCTTTAAGGTCATGAATTAGAATTACCAAAAAAATTTCTTTGTAGAAACTTGATGAACAACTTATTCATAAGTGTTTTACTCTCCAAGTTTGGGTTTTATGTTGGTGAAAGTTATAATCTTCCAAAGTGCTAGTGTTTTACTCCCCAACTTTGTCTTTTATATTGATGAAAGTTATAGTATTCCAAAGTGCTAGCCTTTCTTGGGAGATATTTACTTTCAAATATCTTCCTATAAAGACAAAGCTTGTGGTCTGCTCATGGTTCTCAAAAATTCTTCTTTAAGTATTGAAAATAGCTAAAGTAAAACTTTTAACATCTTATAAACTATTCCATACTTAAGAATAAACTATATACTTATCTTTATAGAACAATACATGAAGAATCATGACTTAAATAATCCCATATTTTATGTGACAATCATCCTTGTCAATAAAGTATTCATCAACTCTTTGAGAGTTCATGTCTAAAATCTGTAGAGTTTGTGTTATTCATGTATTATAAGACTTGATGAACTACTCTATTTCAAACTTATAAGTTGAATTCAAGATTGGCTTGATTCCAATCTCCCTTCAAGGTCCCTTTATCTCCAAACTAATTAAAGTCTATTCTAATTAGTGCTTGTATTCTCAATATCATACATTGAATCATTGAATGCATAATCATTTTACTTGGATGCATGCATAATGTTTGCAAAGAAGAAAATATCATGATTGTAACTCATGAAAATGCACGTGCTTGCATGTATTTGCATGGGTGTACTTCATGCATCTAGGTTGTGTACAAACACCCTAGTCATGCTTCCCTTTATGATTCAACATGAGTATGCACATGCGTGTGTGCATTTAGAACCTTTTCTTAATGGAATAAAACCCTCTAGTGTGTATAAAAGTAATTCTTGAACTTGAATTTGTACAAAAAAAACATTCTTTTGAAAATACAAAATACTCAAACATTCTTTCCTTTTTCATGCATGATAAAAGGTAGGTTATACATGCATGTAAATACTTCTAATGATTGAAACGATAAGTTAGTTTCATCATCTTAAATTAGATTTAAGCTTAATCTATGGAAGTCTTCCCCTACTTCAACTTTTTCCTATGATAAAATGCAAGATTATGAAAACGAGATAAAAAAGGTATTGAAAACAAATCATACTTAGCTCCAATTTGTGCTAAGGGTCTAAACATAACCCATATGTTTGGCCTAAAAGTTCTTTGCAAGACCTAGTAGGAGCATAAATACAATATAACACCTTCTTCATATCTCTCACTATTGGTGCCAACAAGGGTTTGAGAAAGGATCAATAGAAATGATCATGAGAAAATTTAAAAGACATAGAAAGAAAGTCAAAACCAAGACATATTTTTGCACATTGGAGAAAGCATCCACTGGTATGGGATAATGGAATGCAAAGTCCATTTGAGATTTTTTTTTTTTGCAAGAAAGAAAAAACAACTCATGATTCATAAAAAGCATCAATCAAGTTATCTCTTTCTTGGGAAAGTGCATTAAGTCAATGTAATTAAACCACTAGAAGAAAGGATAAAGTAATGAAGGAGAGTTTTTCTCTCACATTCATATCAAAATTGAACTCTCTAAAACTTCACCAAGTTAAATTTTTTTAATCAAATTAAAGATCAAAGTTTAAGCAACATTTCAACTAAGGTTAGATGGAGTAAGTTAAGCACCAAGTTCCTAGTGTAACTCAGTAAATCCAATCTTATGACTCCAAGTAATGCACACGAATTGCATTCCAAGAAAGGAATTCTAATCAAGGAAATATTCACTTAGTCTCAAGTGAAGCATTAGTATTTTGAGCAAAAATTGTCATCAATAAAACTTCGATGGGTCAACACGCTAAGGTTTTATTACCATGCCAGTATCATGTGGGCTCCAAGAATCATTTTGAGAATCCAATTAACTTCTCTTAAAGATAGATGAAATGCTTCAATACCTTGTTCAAAGTCTTGAATCACGTAGTGTTTGATAATAATTAGTTATAAGTATCTTAGAAGTTTGAATTGTTTGTACAAATTTTTAGTTTTTATTTCACTTTTCAAATCTTTTAGGTATGATTCACATAGAGTATCTGCCTCCATTCATGAAAGACCAAGGTTGTCCGATTGGAAAATGTTAAGTAAATCAAACATCCCAAATATATGTTTTGTACAAGAGCGCATTCTCTTCAAATGTGCTACACCTGAGTTGACTTATTCATTTGTGTTTGCTTCAAGTTACATAGCATAACTATGATGAATATAATAAAGTTAAGTACATTCTTGAAAAGAACAATTAAGAATTGCTACTAAGATTGACGATTCCAAAGAACTTAAAGCTAAATTCTTTGAGAAAACTGTCCTTAGTTGGACAAATTTCATTTTGGATTTGAATTGTTCAAGATAAAGTGAGGTTGACCAAAAGTAAATGTCACACCTTCTCTTACATTCTACATAGGATTTTGAAGCCCAATAGGACAAAGTAGTCCTCCAGCCGAGTAATAAATCAAGTAAATGTTGGTTGGAAGTGAACCATAGTACAAACATCTAAGCTAGATTTTTGAGTCAACTAGACTTCTAAGTTGACTTCCAAATCAAATTCAAATGAAACAAGAGTTCTCAAAGTCTTCATCATGATAGAAATCCCACTGCCATTACTAAATCCATGCACTAGTGATGCCCAAAAATGGACTCTAGTATATTGTATCCACCAATTTCACATGTTAGTGCCCAGATAATGCATATTGAAAACAAAAAATTCATGAGAGATATTTTTTAGATTCACCCTTATTATTCATTCCCTACTTTTCACTTAGATCACTATATCAGTGCAAAGCTAGATGATGATTTGAATTATTCAACCAAGGATAAACCAGTAGATTCTCCTCTATTCATTTGGAATATGAGGTGAATCCCACCATAGAGATGAGAACATGTTCTTCTAGGTTAGAACATGAAGCTTGGGAGTATGCTTATAGTTATTATATATAGCTTTATTTTTTAGGATAAAAATATTTCTCAAGGGGGCACAATGTAATAAAATAAGTCTATGATCTGATTGTCTGATCAGTTGAGATAGGTCTAAAATTGAATGCCATTTGGTCACTCATTTGAATGGCCAAATATCGCAAGAATAGAATTAAGAGAAGGTTCATGTTCTCTCTAAAATAATTAATCCACTTAGCCTAGTGGTTAAGTCTCAAGGATGTGAAGGAGAAGGTCCTAGGTTAAACCCCCATGGGGAGCATGGGGTGAGAGTTTTGCCCAAAGGTTTCTAGAACTTTATCACTTAAGTTAACATGAGTTAACTTGAGTCCAAATAGACTTAACTCGAGTGGTGAGTAGACGTACCACTAGTGGACTCTAGTGGAAGGTGCTAAAGCAATGGTGGAGATCACACCAACTACTAATGGACTTAAATGGAAGATATTAAAGGAGTGGTGGAGATGGCATATGCACTTTTGGATTCCAATTACATTTGTGGTACTCATTGATTTGAGCAGCTATATAGAGGCATAAGGTTGGGAGGAGAGTAATCTCTCTAGCACGTGGTGGTCATAATAGTTAGTTTTTACAAGCAGACTATCGAAATTAGCTCTCAAAAGGCCATAGAGAGGGATGCATCAAGAACCAAATAATTACTGTAGTGAACTACATGTCCCATGTACTTGTATATAAGAATAAAACCCTCTTGTCACACCATGAGAAAGCATCAAAAATCCAAAAGGCAACAATTGTTTAGAAATGAGAAGCTATCAATTGAATTCATGTGCAGATGATCAAGATATCACCATAATTCCACAGTTAACACTCATTAGAGATTCGACCATATCATGCAATCAAGAAAGTACAAACAAATGAACAAAAGGTAGAAAGATCCACACAATTCAAAATTAATATATGAGAATGGAGCATAAGAGATTAATGCTAGCCCACAGCCCTCATGATCATCTGGCTATGGCAACAAAGATACCTTCATCATTGTTCAATAAACTACCACCAATAGTGCCACCACTATAGGTAGTGTGGGGCAGCACATAGCCATCAGAGATCCAAAATGGGGTCTTGTAGGAAAAGATGGTCCTATATTGAGAACATAGTAGAAATAGGGCAAGATTGAATATCGATTAATTTTTACACAAAAATACAAAAAATGGTCGGCCCATAATCACCCGAGAATCACAAACATGGGGTGGTAGATCTATGTCTCTTCAAGTTAGTGAAACATATTGACTTATACCAATGTTGTTTCAAGATTAGATTCCGGTGTTTACATGGTTCCCTTGACTGATAGACAAAAGGCTTTCTGAAAAGGAAGATCCCAATGCTACTCATATCCGTTCTTGCTTTTTATGGGCAAGGACCTTATTCCTTCGTGTTGTACTAATCATAACTCAAAATTAGTATTTCATCCTAATAAAAACTTAATACATTCATTCTTAGTTCCTCGTACCATCTTACGTTTAAAACAACATGACATGTAAGTCAAGTATTGAGAAGTCATTCTTCTTGCAATGTGCATTTAATCATTAGTTAACGTCTGTAGGATACATATGTATGTATGTATGTACGTACGCACGTACATACACGCGTAAGTATGTATGTCTATGTATGTATGTGTGTATGTGTGTATGTATTTCTGTATGTATGTATGACCCTCCACTTGCCCGAGAGAGAACCACATGGTGGGGGAGAGACCATCAGTGTGGTTTCCCCCCACCAAACAATTATTGAATGATATATTCAACCGATTCCCTCCAATTAATCCTTGAAAAAGGAAATAAATTGTTTTTAAAAATATTGTAACTTTATTTTTTAGAATTCAAGGGTTGAATCCATTGTGTACAAACAAAGTAATCACTTGCTTAAGAGCGATAAAGGCACTAACAAAATCAGATGCGCTGTAAGTTATTGGTTTGATCTGTGATCGATTCACATTTTACGTCTACATGATTTCAGATGGATGAAATGTGACTCCCCGCTGAACAAAAGGGCGTTCTTGCATAATGTGGAAGAAACATGTTTACCGCCAAATAATACACACATGCATACATGCATACATATATACATACTTGCATATACATACATACATACATACACACACACATACATACATACATACAAAGACATACATACATACATACACATATGCACATAATGTGGAACAAACATGTTTACCGCCAAATAATACACACATGCATACATATATACATACTTGCATATACATACATACACACACACATACATACATACACATATGCACATACACACACACATACATACATACATAGAAAACTACACACATACGTACATAAAACGTTCATATGCATACATACATGCATACACACATGCATACATATACATATACATTCATACAAACATACATACATACATACATACATACATACATACATACATGCATGCATACACACATACATACATACATAAATACACACACACATACATACATACATACATGTACATACATATCTATCCTAAGCACGTTTTTAATGAATGAATAAATGCACATTGCCAGATGAATGGCCTCTCAATACTTGACTTACATGGCATGTTTTCTTGAAACACAAGATGGTATGAGGAACTAGGAATGTATTAAGTTGGTAACAATTATTGGCTTATGATTATTGAATGGTGTATATTGTATCTTACTTAACTCATCCATTTATTGCAAAAATCTCCTATAGTGAAAGTATGAAGGATCCACATTTGGAGGAAAAACTAGTTTTGAGTTACAATCAGTGCAACAAGAAGGAATTAGGTCCTTGTCTTGAAAAAGCAAGAAAGGATATGGGCAGCATTGGGGTCTTCTTTTTTTTTTTTTACATTTGTCTATCAAGCAAGGAAACCATATGAGCATTGGTCTTGAAAAGATATAAATCTCATGTCCTATTTGTGTGATTCTCGGGTAATTATGGGTAGGCATTTAGAGAACTAATTTTGGTAAGCCTTTTGCTACTGAAGTAGTCAAGAAGTTCATAATTCTCTTGAAGCATGGATATACCCCGTATGGTTGTTGCCATATACGAAAGGTGCAATTTGAGTTGTGACTGGCTTGCAATAGTTTGTTGATCCATCGCTTATGATATGTGCCTTGAATGCATCAATTTTTCGACTGCATGATCAGTAGGGATGCAAGGAAATTTTTATCACATTGATTTGCATACATGGTCTCTATTCTGGACCTTGTCACATGGGAGTAAGTTTGGAGTTTGTACCATGCGTTGTGTTTTTCATAGGATCATTTTGTTGATGCTTGTATTGTGATTCATGAGGATGGTTGGACTAAGTTGAACTAATATTGGAGCCAGACTATATTTGTCTAAATATGTATCCAATATATTTTGATACGCACAGAAGCCTTGAACGTGAATAGTATCTCTGAGTTTTCTTGGGTTGCAAGCTTGGCTACTGATCAGTTTCAGGGTGTTGATGATATAAGATATGCATCAATATCTCTTCCTTATCAAATAACTGGTAGACTTCTTGATTGAATCTTTGCAAACTTGAATTGGTAGTCTAAGTTGGGGTTCTTAGACTCTTTTCAATATTGTTGTGTTCTTTTAAGTTTCTATTTGAAAAGATACAGCTAAAATATGCACCCCGGTGGTACACTTATGCATGTTGTGATGGGTGATTTGACTGATGAGGTCTATTGACATTTGAGTGCTCCACATGTACTTAATATTATTGCTTTGATGGACAGCTCGTTATCAATCTATGTCCATGCTAAACATGTTAGAAAAACTAAATGCAT